>JAPYZC010002782.1:0-13671 GCA_030522665.1 Ichneumoninae sp. A BG-2022a | reverse complement strand
CAGATTTTTATAACATTGGGAAGTGTTTGCAATTCTTGCCCGAATTTCTCGAATTTAGGCAAAATGAACACCACTCGCTCCAACCTCCTTAAGGCGAGGCTAAACCCGCGCGAC
Organism: Ichneumoninae sp. A BG-2022a; assembly: GCA_030522665.1. Classification (NCBI taxonomy): domain Eukaryota; kingdom Metazoa; phylum Arthropoda; class Insecta; order Hymenoptera; family Ichneumonidae; species Ichneumoninae sp. A BG-2022a. The sequence continues at coordinate 13,557 of JAPYZC010002782.1, read as the reverse complement.
GAGCGGCCCAGTGCGAGAGAGACAGCGCCATGGGGTTCGTGTGAGAGCGAGCGAGACGGGCTGCCCTTAAGAACATTTATCATCCATGTGATCCACGACTAAAAATATTCCCAATAAAACTCAGTAAAAACGGCAGCTGAACTTGAAAGGTAATTTGACATAAGCCGGATACAAATGCAAAAAAAAAAAAAATTGGAATTTTTCGTTAATGCAATCCGTTGGGAAATATGCAACTTAAAAACAATGGCGGAAGTTTTAACTCGATATCTCAAATTTTTTTTCGAAACCATTCTATATGCTAACACTTCGGAATTTCGGTTTGTTGGCATATAGAATGGTTTCGAAAAAAAAAATTGAAATATCGAGTTAAAACCTCAGCCATTGTTTTTAAGTGGCATATTTCCCTTCCGAACGGATTGCATTAACGAAAAAATTCTAAAATGTTTTTTTGAAAAAAACCATTTTTGTTGAAAAAATGGTAAGGGATGTTAATTTCTAAAAAAATTGTTAACATTAAAAATTGTTGAACTCCGTACGATTGAAGGCGCCCCTAGCAAGTTGATGGACTGCAAACGAACCGAAAAACGGACACGTCCGTTGGGGAACAAAACGGACCGTACAAAACGACAAAACGGACTGTATATTTTTTGTTGGCATTTGGTCTTTTTTCTGTTGCGGAAACCGAAAACGGACCGAACAGTTTTTTTCGAAAAATTTGCTTTGGTCCGTTTTCGGTTCCCGCAACCGAAAAGGGACCAAGATCGAATTTTTATTCTGTCCTTTCATTAAAAACAGAATTAAAACCAAAGCAACAAAAAAATGAAAAACTTAGCCAAAAATTTTAATAAAAAATGTTCGGTCTTTCCTCGGTTTCTGCAACCGAAAAAGGACCAATCCAAACGTACGGTCCGTTTTACCGTTTTTGGGGTCCGTTTCGTTCCCCAACGGACGTGTCCGTTTTTTAGTTTTTTTTCCCTAAAAGCAGCCGTCCGTCAACTTGCTAGGGTAGATATGATCAGATATGCGATCATATCTTAGCATACATGAAAAACTTCTGTCACACCTTGTGAAATAAAACTTGGTACAACACTCGTGCGAAAAACGTTTTCCGAACTCGTGTAATTGCAACACTCGCCTTCGGGTCGTGCTGCAAACTCACACTGGTCAGAAAAAGTTTTTTCGCACTAGTAACCTAATGTACTATTTCGTTCATGGACTTATATATTTTCATATCTGATCGTATGCGATCATACATTCTCCGATCAGATCCACATCCGATACAGACATGTACATATATGATAATTGTTTCCCCCATTGTTTCGTGGGACGTATATAAATAAAAAGTCGCAAAAACTTCCAAGAATAATATTATTGTAACGGCGAGATTATAGGTTATCAAGACGACTGACAGCAGTTGAAAACCAAGCCGTCCGTAGCGCCATCTACACGAAATATACAAGTACAATCTCAGCATATTTCCGATGTGACGTTACTTCCGGTCGAAAAAAGGGATTTTAAAACCCAAAACGACTGTCTATGAGTTTCAAAGCATGCGAGCCCAATGAACAACCATTAGTTATCCAATTGCTAAACAAAACGAACAAACGACATTTATAATACTAGATTATCTTTATTTCCCCGGATGTATAGTCAATACATCCATCGTACGGTCATCGAACACAATATAAATGTAACATGTAAAATTGTTTCTGCCGAAGGAACGAGTAGATTCATTCGTTTTATCATTAAAATTACTCTTCGGGCCACGGTTTGCCGATACCCTGACTCGCGCCCATCCTCGAGGGATCCTGGCTCGGATAGTGAATGGGCGTAGTGCCCGGAGGGAAAATCGGCGCGGCCGCCGCGGCGGCGGCAATCTGAGGCGGGAACATAAACTGCGGTGCGACGGGAGGCGGAGGAATCATCATCGGTGGCATCATTCCCGGTGTGGCCTGCAAATTGAAGAAATTGTTTCCCATGCTCTCGGGCGGAGGTGGCAGAGCTCCGGGCAGTCCGGGCACCGGTTCCAGCATCTCCCTCGGTGCTTCCGCGGCCGATATCGTTTGTCGTCCCTGCGATCTTCCCCACTTTATCGTCAAGCGTCTTCCGCCGAGTATGAGCTTGTTGAAGGTGCGCTCGGCCGCGGCCTCCGCGGCGCTTCTCTGCGTGTACTGTATAAATGCGCACTGCTGGCGCGGTACCATCGTCACCGATCGTATTTCACCGTACTGATAGAAATGATCGCGAAGTTGCTTCTCGGTCAGAACGTCGCCGAGATTACCGATGTAGAGAGTCGTTATAGACTTGTCCTCGGGCGGATCGAGCTTCGGCATCGCCGCCGCGCGTCTCATCAGCTTGTCGGCAACCGGATCGTTCACGCCGTAGTAGCGGTCTTTGATGTTCTGGTCGGCGAGCGGATCGTCCGGATCGGTCGGCTTCTCGTGACGATACGGACATTCCTCGCCTCTCTTGCACTCGCCCTTCACCCAGAACGAACAGATGTGCGGCCTGTTCCGCTTGTAGTACGGGCTCGTTCGGGCGAGCTTCATCAGCAGGTCGCTCGCCGCAGCGGACTTACCGACGGCCCCGGCGGGCGTCGTAGCGTCTATCTTTCCTATCTCGTTGTCGATATTTTGCACGTAATACTCCTTGTTCACCTCCGAACGCGGCAGATCGTCCTTGATCTTGAGCGCTGCGTCCCTGACCTGAATGGGCAATCCGTACTCGAGATCCAGAAGGCAGGTCTGGCAAACGTTCTTCAGACGGCTGCACGTCTGACACACTTCGGTCTTCTTGAAACGCATACGCGCGCCCGGACACCATCGAAAGACCGTGAACGGCCTCATGCATATTTTGCACTCCTTCCCGTACTTCTCTTTCGTCTGTAAACATAAAGGAAATTTAGCGAATGAAGAATCCAGAATCTTTAGTACGTCTTTAAGGTAGTACTAGCGCCATGACTGACGCCGCCTAAGTTTGAGAGGAATAAAAGAGAATTACAAACGCTTCTTGATCTGATAAAAATCTGAATAAAGTCAAGCTTATGGAAGACGCTGATAAGATTGTTCGTCCATAATAATGATCCCAAAATGTTATTCGCTTCCTTTATACTAAAATTTGTTTAAAATCGTAATTTTCAAGTATTAGATAAAATTCTGAAAAAATTCATACGTACTCAGAAAAATTAACAAATCATTTTCGTAAGAAAAAAAAATTTGGTTGACGGGTAATTTGTTGCACAATTTTTTTTTTTCAGTAATTTGTTATGAACATTCTGAAATTATTATTATGCACAAACAATCTTTTCAGCACCTTTGGTATGCTAGAATTTTTTCAGATTTTTTTCTCATGAGAAGTGTTTGTAATCTTTGTCTTTTTTCGCTCAAACTTAGGCGGCGTCAGTCATTGTGCTAGTACTACCGTAAATAACAATAGATTTTTTTTTTTGTTTTTTTTTTCCTCAATGCTTCTCGCACGGATGTTCATTGACCTTTCTTAATTGTTGATCGACCTTGAGATTTTCGTTTCAAGGTCGCAGGTTGATAACCATCCGCATGTTCGCTATGTTGACTAATCTAATTTCCGCCGCAAGTAATTAGTGTACTTTGGTCTACGATATGGAATTCTATGCTCTGTCGATACGAGCGGCTGCTAGAGCGTCTATAATGGTATAAAAAAAATGCTCACCATTCTTATATACGGATTATCGCCAAGGCAAGTTTGGCACAAAATCGGAAATTCCTGTGGAAAGAAATAGTAATTAGCGTTCGCGTCGAAACTAAGACAAGTCGCGAGGAAACATTGCATGAACGAAGCTTAACTCACAGCATCCTCCCAATTCTGCCTGTTGTATGTGTTGGTTGTCTTGGAGGTAGCCATCGCTTACACGGTGAAACTGGACCTCAGGGAAACGATTAACGTAGCGTTGTATCTACAAAGGCGACTATGATATTATAGTTCGCGATGAGAAAAAAATTAAGTTTCCGTAAACACCGAGTTTTACTACGTCACACATATACGAGCGAAAGCTGGTAAAAGAAAAAGCAAAGTTTAACGACGAGCCTCGACAACAGCTGAAACAGCTGTGTGACAGGTGTCGCCCCCTACTGTCCGTAAGTCCCGTTCTTCCAGTATTTCGTCCAGTATTTAATCTTCCGTTCGAACGAAGAGTTAAGTTTCCGAATTAACAGTTAATTGGGAAACTTAATAATGAACCTAATAACTTCGGAATTAGGAGTTTCCACAGGGACTGAGAAGGGACTGAAACGAATCCGAACTAGTGGCAAAATTTTAGTTAATGCGAAACTTTCTAGTCAACAGCCAATCCCGTAAGTGAATTTTGAGTCTGCTAGAATTTTTCCGCTAGATCACATTAAATCTCGGCCCGATTTCACTCATGGTGGAAACTCGGTGAATTTTAACCGAAACGCACAGTGTCCTCGAATTAACAACGGAGCATTATTGTGGAATTTCGAGAATTTACGTGCAAACAAGACCGGTCGATTTTGAGCGTGACGGGTATGAAAATTACCACCTTAGCGGCTTTCCAATCGGACTTCAGAATGATTGGTAATCACTTGGCGAATCCTACGATTGATCCGTTCTGTCAGATTAGGATAGTATCCGACGGAACGAACCAATAGTAGTATCAGAATAAGTGATGGGATAATTTTTACGAGCAACTGGAAAGCGCCTATTGGTGACAAAACCATACGGTCTCATAGTGATTTAAAGTCTCACCAACACATGGTGAATCTTCGAAAAATGTTACGGTAATCTTATTAAAAAAATGTTACCGATAATTTCACAACTATACAGTTGAAGTTTACAATTTTTCTGGATAAAGCTGGATAAAGTTAACCATACGACTTTTATTTTTTTAATTTGGAATATATACCATCGATTGGTGGTCGCTTGGTGGTAAATGGTAATCTAATTAAAACATTTTGTGGTCAATCGTTCAATTGCAATAATTATAACAAAAAATTGCTGAAACATTTTTTTAATCGATTCAATTAGGGCTCAATTGATGCGTAACCGTTTGGTGGTCACGAATAATGTAATTAAAACATTGGATTTTGGTCACTCTTTGATTTTTACCACTTTTTACAGTAAATTCGCGAGAAACTTTCGCGACATTTTTACAACACAACATTTTAAACAAAATGTAACACAAAATGTTGAGAAAATAAAAATATGTCATAATGGAAAACTATTGTTGTATTTTATAAACAAATTCTTATTCTATGCGTGTACACTATATTTTACAAAGGAGCTTGCCCCATCAAATAAATAAATAAATAAATAAATAAATAAATAAATAAATAAATAATGCGTTTAAAAAATCCGGTAATTTTCCAAAATATTAAAAAACCGGTATTTCTACATCTGCACGCGTGACTCACCGGCACACACGCGTTCCCCCGCAGTGAGCGAGAGTCGAAATGCGCAAGCGCGTCGGCGCGACGGTCGCGCGAAGCCCGTGAAGTCAGTGAACGGCGGGGAGGCGGCGAACCTCGGGCCGTTCTCCGCGGCGCCCGTTTAGATCGGGTCGCGACGCAGAAGGCCACAGAAGTCGACCGACTCGTGACAAAATGGCCACGAACGACTCTAAGGCTCCTGTGCGGACCGTTAAAAGGGTCCAGTTCGGCATACTTTCGCCCGATGAGATAGTGAGTAAACAAAACTACGGTGCGCGCGGAACGAGGATATATCGTTGGAAATAAAAAAAGAAGCGAACCTTTTCCCCCATCGTCGTGAACGAGTGAAATTTTAGTGACGCATCCTTCCCGACCACTCGCACCACGAGAGATCCACGATTCACGTAGCGCTCGGAACGCACGTCTCGCCTCCCAAAACATCGATTTACCCGCGCGATAAGACCGCGAAATCGAGACGATCGACGGAGACGCGTGTAATCGTTCGCGAATAATGAAGTTTCGACGCGAGTCTCGAAAACACATTTCGTACAGCGTTACACATTAAGCTGCAATGATTTCTACGATCTTTGTTTTCGTACGGGGGCGAGAGAGACGGCGCGCCGAGCGCGCACTCGATTCGCGGCCGAGAACGATGCACGTTCCAGCGAACGTCCAACTTTCTCTCCGTCGACATCGAACATCGACGATCAAATATTTGTCGTCTCCGAAAAATCAACAAAAAAAAAAAACATTCGTTTTTCATTTAATTTAATTTATTATTATTATCATTATTATTAATTGATTAGGTATAAACTGTTTGCATAAATTCATTCCGCAGAAGCTTTTAAGCTCGTACGCAGATATCACTCGTATGTTTTTTTTTATTTATCTTAAATCTTTTGGTGCAAATATCGCAGAGTCAATGGAACAACTCCATGCGTATGATATCTTTAAAAAAATAACAATTCATTTTATGTATTAAGGCATTCCATTCATCGATTTTTTCAAATGCATTTGTAATACGTTAATGAGAGAAGTTCCACAATCTTTGCTTCGGATGCTCCTTGTATCCGATCACTTGCTGTTTTAGTGCCGCTTATTTCATTCTATCCTTATTTTTTCTTTCTGCACGCAAAATGTTAATCTTTGCCCAATGCTCTGGTAGCAAATCCGAAAATAACGGTACTTTTACCGGAGACAAAATATAAGTAAAATTGAATTGTATAAAAAAGTATGTGCAAAAAGCTAAATTAAGGTAGTCCTTGCGTCATGTCTGAGGCTCCCTAAGTTCAAGAGAGGAATGAGAGAGAATTATAAACACTTCCTGAACGGACACAAATCTGAAAAAAATCAAGCCTACGGAAGGTGCTAAAAAGATTGTTTGTGCATAATAGCAATTCCAAAATGTTATCAACAAATTACTGAAATAAAAAATTATGCGACAAATTACCCAGCCACCTAATATTTTTTTCTGATGAAAAGGATTTCTTACTTTTTGTGAATACATATGAATTTTTTCAGAATTTTATCTAACGTTTAAAAATTGGATTTTCTTTATGTTAAAATTTTGTTAAAATCGCGATTTTCAAACATTACATAACATTCTGAAAACATCCATAATTACTCCTGAAAGTAACAAATCATTTTCGTTATAAAAAAATTACTTTGCCGGGTAATTTGTTGCACAGTATTTATTTTTCAGTAATCTTTTAATAACATCTTGAAATAATAATTACACAAAAACAATCTTTCAAGCACCTTCGATATGCCCAATACTTCTCAGATTCTTATTCCATCGAGAAGTGTTTGTAACCTCTCTCATTCCTCTCTCAAACTTAGGCGGCTTCAGACATGACGCAAGGACCACCTTAATAAATAACTCAATATAAAAATGATAGACCTCGAGAGTCATCAACGACGTTATCGACAAAGTTTATTATCCCGTCTCTAAACCCTCCATCAAAATTCCATAGTTACTCCGTCAACTTTCAGCGAGTAGACCGACTCGATTTCATGGACATGTTGGCCCTAAACTCAAATCGGTTACTAAGATACAGATTTTATCCGCGTTACACTTCCCTTTCTCAAAATCTCAACGATAGTAACAATAACAAAGTGCTAAATCAAATATTTTCTGTTCGCAGCGTCGTATGTCGGTGACGGATGGCGGAATACGTTTTCCCGAGACGATGGAGGGCGGCAGGCCGAAGCTCGGAGGTCTCATGGACCCGAGGCAGGGGGTGATAGACAGAAATTCGAGGTGCCAGACGTGCGCCGGCAACATGACCGAGTGTCCGGGCCACTTCGGTCACATAGATCTGGCGAAGCCGGTTTTCCACGTGGGATTCATAACGAAGACCATAAAGATCCTCCGCTGCGTGTGTTTCTACTGTTCGAAGCTACTGGTCAGCCCGCACAATCCGAAGATCAAGGAGGTGGTGATGAAGACGAAGGGTCAGCCTCGTAAGCGGCTGACATTCGTGTACGACCTCTGCAAGAGCAAGAACATATGCGAGGGCGGCGACGAGATGGACATCGCGAAGGACGGTCAGGAGCAGCAGCCGCAGGCCGACCGTAAGCCGAGTCACGGCGGTTGCGGAAGATACCAGCCGAACTTGAGACGCTCGGGTCTGGACGTGTCCGCCGAGTGGAAGCACGTCAACGAGGATTCCCAAGAGAAAAAGATCGTGCTAACAGCGGAGCGAGCGTGGGAGATTCTCAAGCACATAACCGACGAGGAATCGTTCATTCTCGGAATGGACCCGAAATTCGCCCGTCCCGACTGGATGGTCGTGACGGTACTTCCGGTTCCGCCGCTCTCCGTCCGACCGGCGGTCATAATGTACGGTTCGGCCAAGAATCAGGACGATCTCACTCACAAGCTCGCTGACATAATAAAATCCAACAACGAGCTCCTGAGAAACGAGCAGGCGGGCGGCGCGGCGCACGTTATATCGGAGAACATAAAGATGCTGCAGTTTCACGTCGCGACGCTCGTCGACAACGACATGCCGGGCATGCCGAGGGCGATGCAAAAGTCCGGCAAGCCGCTGAAAGCGATAAAGGCGAGACTGAAGGGCAAGGAGGGAAGAATCCGCGGCAATCTCATGGGAAAGCGTGTGGATTTTTCGGCTCGCACCGTCATAACGCCCGATCCAAATTTGCGCATCGATCAGGTCGGCGTTCCCCGCAGTATAGCACAAAACTTAACATTCCCCGAGATCGTAACGCCGTTCAACATCGACAAGATGCAGGAGCTCGTGAGACGAGGCAATTCGCAGTATCCCGGAGCGAAGTACATAGTCAGGGACAACGGCGAGCGTATAGATCTGAGATTTCACCCGAAACCGTCGGACCTGCATCTGCAGTGCGGATACCGGGTAGAGAGACACATACGCGACGGCGATCTCGTAATATTCAATCGTCAACCGACCCTCCACAAGATGAGTATGATGGGCCACAGAGTGAAGGTTCTGCCGTGGAGTACCTTTCGTATGAATCTCAGCTGCACTTCGCCCTACAACGCCGATTTCGACGGCGACGAGATGAACCTTCACGTACCCCAGTCCATGGAGACTCGCGCCGAGGTCGAAAACATTCACGTCACACCGCGTCAGATAATCACGCCTCAGGCGAACAAGCCGGTAATGGGTATCGTACAGGACACCCTGACGGCCGTCAGAAAGATGACGAAGCGAGACGTCTTCATCGAGAAGGAGCAGATGATGAACATCCTCATGTTCCTGCCGAGCTGGGACGGAAAGATGCCGCAGCCCTGCATACTCAAGCCCAAGCCGCTGTGGACCGGAAAGCAAATATTCTCACTCATAATTCCGGGGAACGTGAACATGATAAGAACTCACAGCACACATCCGGACGAGGAGGACGACGGTCCCTACAAGTGGATCTCACCGGGCGACACCAAAGTAATGGTAGAGCACGGCGAGCTCGTCATGGGAATCCTCTGCAAGAAGACCCTCGGCACCTCGGCGGGTTCCTTGCTTCACATATGTATGCTCGAGCTCGGGCACGAGGTTTGCGGCAGATTCTACGGTAACATTCAGACGGTGATAAACAATTGGCTGCTGCTCGAGGGTCACTCGATCGGTATCGGCGACACGATCGCCGATCCGGACACCTACAAGGAGATTCAGCGAGCCATCAAGAAAGCTAAGGAGGACGTAATAGAGGTCATCCAGAAAGCTCACAACATGGAACTCGAACCGACGCCCGGTAACACGCTCAGGCAGACTTTCGAGAATCAAGTAAACAGAATATTGAACGACGCTCGTGACAAGACCGGAGGTTCGGCTAAGAAGTCGCTGACGGAATACAACAATCTTAAAGCCATGGTGGTTTCGGGCTCGAAGGGGTCGAACATCAACATCTCGCAGGTCATCGCTTGCGTGGGCCAACAGAACGTCGAGGGCAAGCGTATACCGTTCGGTTTCCGCAAGCGCACTCTGCCCCACTTCATAAAGGACGATTACGGTCCCGAGTCGAGGGGATTCGTGGAGAACTCCTATCTGGCCGGTCTCACGCCTTCGGAGTTTTACTTCCACGCCATGGGAGGTCGAGAGGGTCTCATCGATACCGCGGTGAAAACCGCCGAGACAGGTTACATCCAGCGTCGTCTGATAAAGGCCATGGAGTCGGTGATGGTTCACTACGACGGCACCGTGAGAAACTCGGTCGGTCAGTTGATCCAGCTGCGTTACGGCGAGGACGGCCTGTGCGGCGAGACCGTCGAGTTCCAAAATTTACCGACCATAAAGTTGAGCAACAAGGCCTTCGAGAAGAAATTCAAGTTCGATCCGACCAACGAGCGTTATCTCAGGCGGATATTCAGCGAGGACATAGTCAGAGAGATGATGGGCTCGGGCGAGGTTATCTCCGAGCTCGAGAGAGAATGGGAACAGCTCAACAGAGATCGGGCGACTCTCAGAGAAATCTTCCCGAGCGGTGAATCCAAGGTCGTGCAACCGTGCAATCTTCAGAGGATGATCTGGAACGTCCAGAAGATATTTCACATAAACAAGAGAGCACCGACGGATCTCAGTCCCATGAGGGTCATTCAGGGTGTGAAGGATCTCCTGGAGAAATGTATTATCGTCGCCGGTGACGATCGTCTCAGTCAGAAAGCCAACGAGAACGCGACGCTTCTGTTCCGTTGCCTCATTCGATCGACCCTCTGCACGAAGTGCGTGTCCGAGGAGTTCAGACTCTCGGGCGAGGCCTTCGAGTGGCTAATCGGGGAGATCGAGACGAGATTCCAGCAGGCGCAAGTGTCGCCTGGCGAGATGGTCGGAGCGCTCGCCGCTCAGTCGCTCGGCGAACCCGCCACTCAGATGACGCTGAACACCTTCCATTTCGCTGGTGTGTCGTCGAAGAACGTGACACTCGGTGTGCCGAGGTTGAAGGAGATCATCAATATCAGTAAGAAGCCCAAGGCTCCGTCTCTAACCGTGTTCCTCACCGGCGCGGCCGCCAGGGACGCCGAAAAGGCCAAGAACGTTCTTTGCCGTCTCGAGCACACCACGTTGCGCAAAGTAACCGCCAACACCGCGATATACTACGATCCCGATCCGCAGAACACCGTCATTGCCGAGGATCAGGAGTTCGTCAACGTCTACTACGAGATGCCCGACTTCGACCCGACGAAGATCTCGCCGTGGCTCCTGCGTATCGAGCTCGATCGCAAACGCATGACCGACAAGAAATTGACCATGGAGCAGATCGCCGAGAAAATCAACGCCGGGTTCGGCGACGATCTCAATTGCATATTCAACGACGACAACGCCGAGAAACTCGTTCTCAGGATCAGGATAATGAACAGCGACGACAGCAAGTTTCAGGACACCGAGGAGGAGACCGTGGACAAGATGGAGGACGATATGTTCCTCAGGTGTATCGAGGCTAACATGCTCAGCGACATGACTCTCCAGGCAAGACTTCGCTAATAGCTCGCCAGTGGCTTTCTTTTTGTTTGTTTGTAACTTATGCGTGAAAAGTGCTACTTTGTAGGCGCGACATAAAGTGGCGTTTTTCGAGAAGGCGTTATATAAATTCTGGAAGTGTTGAATAAATACTCGAAGCTTTCCGTATGTACTTGAAGCGTGTCGTAATGAGTCACGGTGGCCGCGCTCAGGGAAAACCGGGAAAAGTCAGGGAAAAACTAAATTGTCGCCGCACTTTCTATAAACAAATAAGAACTAAACGAAAGAGAGCCTAAAAAAAAAAAAACATTTAAAAAAGAAAATACAATTGAAAAATATTAATATAATAATTAGGCATTTTCATGTGCATCATTAATTTTTTTGATAATAAGTCGTTAAAAGTTTGTTCAGGGAAATTTTTTAATAGGTCAGTGAAAAGTGAGGGAAAAGTCAGCGAATTTCTTTCCGGGGAAAAAACGGCCACCATGTGAGTATTTCGGAAACGCGTAACCGTGTAGTAAATACTGTGCGCATGCGCACATCCGTCTGTTTCAGCAAAATAATCGTCCGACCAGCAAAATAACCTGGCACCTTTCATGCATTCGTCACAAAGAGTAGTATGCGATACTTGTACGTAAAAGCTGACTTCCGAAGACAGTTGTAAAGTGGCCGCACTCGCGCAGCCTCTTCCCAATCTTCGCCGAAAGTCCGCTTTTACGCACTGGTATCGCAATAGTACATTACGATACTAGTGCGATAAAACTTTTTCTGAAGTGTGTGAATTTGCAGCACGAGCCGAAGGCGAGTGTTGCAATCACGCGAGTTCAGAAAACGTTTTTCGCACGAGTATCGTACGAAATTTTATTTTACAAGGTGCGAAAGAGGAGTTTTACGCGCGCGAAGCGTGCGTAAATCCGCACTTTACGCACCGAATGAAATAGAGTACTATTATTTTATTTTATTTTGCGCCTTGCGTTGAGACTAATATTTTTTTTTCGATGTATTTTCAGGGCATCGAAGCGATTGGCAAGGTGTACATGCACTTGCCGCAAACGGATTCGAAGAAGCGTATAATAATAACGGACACCGGCGAGTTCAAGGCCATAGCCGAGTGGCTCCTGGAAACTGACGGTACGAGCTTGATGAAGGTTCTCAGCGAGCGCGACGTCGATCCGGTTCGCACGTTCAGCAACGACATCTGCGAGATATTCCAAGTTCTCGGCATCGAGGCCGTACGAAAATCAGTCGAGAAGGAAATGAACGCCGTGCTTCAGTTCTACGGCCTTTACGTAAACTATCGTCATCTCGCTCTTCTTTGCGACGTCATGACCGCGAAAGGTCATCTCATGGCGATCACTCGTCACGGAATCAACAGACAGGATACCGGAGCTCTTATGAGGTAATTCTTTTTTCACCTCCGCTCGTCTGAATCGCACGTCTAATATTAATGTGGAATTACCAAAAAAATGTATAAATTGCAGATGTTCCTTCGAAGAAACCGTGGACGTCTTGCTCGACGCGGCGTCTCACGCCGAGGTCGACCCGATGAGGGGAGTGTCGGAAAATATTATAATGGGACAGTTGCCGCGAATTGGAACGGGTAAGATTATATATATATATATTTATATATAAATATATATGAGGTATTCCATACGGTTTCGAACGGTCAAAAACCTGACCCTCTCCAAAAAAGTTGTAATTTCACCATAATTCATGATTATTGACAAAAGGTTTTTGTAATTTTTTTCAGAATTTTTAAATCGTATTTTTTTGAGATATCGAAAAATTGAACTTTTTGAAAAACCCCTATACTTAAAAACTGTTGGTCATACTAAAAAACGTTTAAGACATAAAAGTTGCAGTTTTGAATGAACTTTTGAAAACAAAATTTTGTAGATTTTTTTGAATGCAATAAACTTCCATTTCTATGAAAAATAGACTAAAATATTTGTTTTCAGCCAGTATGTCATGTTTGATTTTTTTTTTATTCTAGAATATACTCCCAAGTCTATAGAGTGATCTCATATTTTTGTTTGGATGGGTGAGATACCCGTTTGATAGCTATGCTCCGTTTACGATCGATTTTTCATTTTAAAAATCCCTTTTTTAATGAAAAATCCCCAATCCCTTTTTTATTTGATTTTTTAACTTCCATTATTGTGGATAGTGTCACAATTTTTATAAAATCCAATGGAAAGTGA
>JAPYZC010002781.1:0-17377 GCA_030522665.1 Ichneumoninae sp. A BG-2022a | reverse complement strand
TGGAACTTCCAACTATAAACGTGAGAGCATCCTCGAAGTCCGGTAAGTATGACCGAAAATTTCATTCGCTATGAAACTATTTCATAACTGTTAATAATTACTCGTCCGTTACAGAAACGAAGGACAGCAGCAGGTGGAACGTACGACTTTCAACCGGAGTCTGGCAAGCATGGCCGAGAAACCATTTGCTATGGAACTATTTCATAATTGCAGTTTGTCCCTTGGAGGAGAATTAATAGGACAGCAGCGGTGGAACGTACGACTACAAGTGGCAGAGCATCCCGTTTTTTTTTAGTATAAAATATATAGCTGGAGCAGGGAGCGCTCCACGGGAGTCCGGTAAGCATGGCCAAGAATTTCATACGCTATGAAACTATTTGATAATTTTTAATAATTTTTTTTCTCTCTTGCCGAAGGACAAGAACGGATGGAACGTGCGACTATATGAGCGGAAGAGCATCCCGGGCCTTCGTATTCAGAAACGATCTGGAAGCGTGACTGCCGACGAGAATTTAGCACAGATTCCTCGTGGAAGAGCGGAGAAACCACGGGCGCAAGGCTCACATGCGGGGGTATCGACCTACAGCGGAGTTATCCTTCGCCTCTCCGGCTAGCGGAATCTCAAATGCCGGCCGGCCCGACTGTTAGTGTATTACGTACAGTATCACTCTTGGGCGTGCATGTGTCTTGTACACGGGGTTGCCGAGCAGCGCGAGAAGCACGGGCGCGCAGGACGGAGGGAAGAGGAGCAGAGCGCGGTGGTACATTACCAGGAAATAGTTACGGACAGCCGTCCAACAATTCTCCACTATCCCGAGAGCGCGGCACATGTACCAGGGGATATTAGCGCTCTGGACTGTGTACGCGACAATACTAGATTCTCGTAATGTCTCCATTGAAATGACATCTAGAACTCGGTAACTGGACGAGAGTCTTCCATCTATTCACGAAAAAGCGACCGGCTCTGCGGCATTTGTAATGGTATTTATAAAGTGGCTCGGAGTTACGTTTTAATAGGGAAGGATTCGTATATGCGTTGGTGGGGATTTTTTAGAAATCGTCGGGGATTTTCTGGAGCCTTTTCCAGGGAATTCCCTAGGGGATTCTCCAGAATTTTTCTCGACATTTCCCAGAGATTTTCCTAGGGATTTCTCCGGAGATTTCTCCAGGAATTTTTCCAGGGAATTTTTGAGAGCACCAATGGATAATTAGTACTCTGGACTGTATAAGTGACAATACTAGATTCTCGTAATGTCTCTATTGAAACGACAACTGGAACTTGTCTCTATATTCTATTCAATGCATGGTATTTATGAATTATATATTATAAATTATAAGTTACATAAATTATATATCAGATGCTATTTACAAATTGGCTTAGGGTAACGTTTTTAAAGGTGAAGGATCTGTCCGTCTTTTCGTAGCGATTTTTTCGGGGATTATTCGGGATTTTGCCGGCGATTACTAGGGTTTGATAGTGAGTTAAATTCCAGTCGACTGTCCTGAGAGAACGACACATGTACCAGTGGATAATTAGAACTCTGGACTAAACAGGCGACAATGCTAGATTCTTTTAACGTTTCCATTGAAATGACAATTGGAACTCTGTAGAAGCTACAATCTCTATGTGCTTTTCTATGTATTTGAAATAGTGTTTATACATTAGCTCGGAATAACGTTTTAACGGTGAAGAATTTATCCACGTTTTGTTAGGGATTTAAATTCCAGGGGTTGGACGGGTTTGGTAGGGAGTTAAATTCCAACTATCCCGAGCGCGCGGCACTCGGGATCCTGTATAAGCGCAAGTGACAATACTAGATTCTCGTAATGTCTCCATTGAAATGACAACGGGAACTCGGTAACTGGACGAGAATGTCCATCTATTAGTGCAAAAGCAACGATCTCTGTATTTTCTCTTCCATACATTCTACATGGTGTTTATAAATTGGCTTGGAGTAAAGTTTTAATGGGGAGGATCTTTCTGTTCCTCCCCATTAATCTGTTCATGTTTTGGTAGGACTTTAAACTCCTGCGCACATTTATCTGTGCATTTGTTAGTCACTAAATTTACAGTAAGCGACCCTTCAACCCTTCAGCGGTCGCTGAAAAGAAATCGGATTCTGTCCTCCTAATTGTCAAGTCCTTGGAGCAAAAATGTTAATCATTTAATCAACAAGTCTTCGAAGCCAAAATGCTTATAATGAATCAATAAGTCTGGAGTAAAAATGTCAATAATGGAATTAATAAGTCTGGAGCAGAATTAACTAAATTCGAATTTAATGATTAAATTGTCAAGTCTTTGGAGCAAAATTTTTACTAATGTCGTTTATAATTCAAAGCTGCAAATTTGTGAAAATCTATTTTTCCCACCGACCGTCAAAGGGCCGATAAAAAAACAAAAAAAAAAAAAAAAAAAAAAAAAAAAAAAAAAAAAAAAAAAAAAAAAAAAAAAAAAAAAAAAAAAAAAAAAAAAAAAAAAAAAAAAAAACTAACGTTACCTCTTCAGACGTCTCAGGATAAAAGCGGTTTTCCCTTCCTCCGAGACCGGCGGCTTTTTTCGATTCCCTCGTGCACTGACAGTTATTATTATCTTTGCAGATGTGTCCTCCAGCTGTGCGTGTGGAGCCGGAAGTAGCGCGTTTCTTATCGCGAACGAGAGCGAGAGGAGGAGGAAGAAGCTGAAGATGAGGAGCGATGACTGCGCCGGCTGGTTCCGGAAGTACGATCGACGCGCTGCGAGAGATCAACGATCCCGTGAGCCACTGGGCTCGCCGTTGCGCTGAACGAGGGAGCGCGGCCCTCGATCTTCGCCCCCTTCCGGGGGACTCGTCCGGTCGGAAGACGAGGGGAATAGACTCGAGAGGAAGAGTTTTAAAAAGAATAAACGAGAGAGGTGAGACACACGCGTCCACCGGCCTCGAGTCTCCGTGACGGAGTGGTGCTTGTGAGACTCGTGCGCTCTCCGGGCCGTTCCACGGCGCGCGGTCTTCCCTCTCGCTCTCTCGGGCTCCACCGGCACCGCCACGAGTTCTCCTCCCACCCGCTTCTTCTCTGCTCTATTCCCACTCCTCTTACAAAGCTCACTCTCTCTATCCCTGCCCCAGCTCCTTCCGACGCTCCTTTAAACTCGATAGACCTTACGCTCTTCGAACCTTAATCAGTTAATTCAACTATAACGAAGACTTCCCCCGTCGGGGCGCCGGCACGGTTTTTTTTTTTTTTACGGAATTTGGGAGCCGACTCTGCGCGCTATTCCCTCTTGCTCCACCGGCACTCGACGTCGCGACGCGTCCTCCTCCCACTCGGCTCTTCTCTACTCTGTTCCCACTCCTCTCGCAAAGCTACGCTCTCTCTAGCCCTGCTTCTGCTTCTCGCTGGAGAGGCTCTATTCTCGATGCTCCTTTAATCTCTATGGAACTTACGGTCTTCGAACGTTAATGAGTTAATTTCATTATAACGAAAATGTACCCCATTAAGGTGGCGTAGTTTTTTTTTTTTTTTTTGCAGAATTCGGGTGTCGTACTTGCGTGTCTTCTCCCACCCGTTTCGTCTCTGCTCTATTTCCACTCCTCTTGCAAAGCTCCGTTCTCTCTATCCCTGCCCATTCTTCTTCCCGAGATTCTCTATTCTCGATGCTCCTTTAATCTCTATGGACCTTACGGTCTTCGAACGTTAATGAGTTAATTTCATTATAACGAAAACGAGTTTTTTTTTTTTTTTTTGCAGAATTCGGGTGTCGTACTTGCGTGTCTTCTCCCACCCGTTTCGTCTCTGCTCTATTTCCACTCCTCTTGCAAAGCTCGATTCTCTCTATTCCTGATTCTGCTTCTTGCTGGAGAGTCTCCATTCTCGATGCTCCTTTAATCTCGATGGAACTTATGGTATTTGAACGTTAATGAGTTCATTTCATTATAACAAAAATTTCGACCATTAAGGTGATGTTAATAGTTTTTTTTTCAATGAACAGTTTTTTAACAGTTTTTTTTAACAGTTTCTTCCAACGCGTACGTTCTCTGCTCTATTCCCATTTCTTTTTGCAAAGCACACTCTTTCTCCTTGCTCCATTTTTTATGGAGATTCTCGATGCTCCTTTAACATTAATCAGTTAATTCATCTATAACGAAAACTTCCCTCGTCAAGACGCCGTTAAGAGCTTTTTTCATAGAATTCAGGAATCGAACTGCGCGTCTCCTTCCACCAGTCTCGTCTCTGCTCTATTTTCACTCCTCCTCCAAAGCTCCATTCTCTCGCCCTACTTCTTCGTCTTCTTCCGGAGACTCTCGATGCTCCTTTAACCTCGATAGATCTTACGGTCTTCGAATGCTAATCACTTCATTCAACAATAACGAGAAGTTCCCCAACAAGGCGCCATTAAGGGTTTCTTTTTCTCCAGAATTCCGGAATCGCACTGCGCGTCTCTTTTCAACCTTATCTTCTCTGCTCTATTTTCAAACCTCTTACAAAGCTCACTCTCTCTCCCTGCTCCATTTTCTCCCGCAAATTCCCGATGCTCCTTTAATCCCGATAGATCTCACGGTCTTCGAACGTTAATCAGTAATTCAACTACAACGAAAACTTCCCCCATTAAAGTGCCCTTAACAGTATTTTTTTGCAGAATTCGCGAATCTGTAACTGCGCGTCACCTCTCACCCTTATCTTCTCTCCTCTATTCTCAAACCTCTTACAAAGCTCACTCTCTCTTATTGCTCCATTTTCTCCTGAAGATTCTCGATGCTCCTTTAATCCCGATAGACCGTACAGTCTTCGAACCTTAATCACTTAATTCAACTATAACGAAAACTTCTCCCATTCAAGCGCCCTTAACAGTTTTTAAATATTTGTTTAATGGAATTCGCGAATCTGTAACTGCCCGTCACCTTTCACCCTTATCTTCTCTCTATTCTCAAAACTCTTACAAAGCTCACTCTCTTTTCCTGCTCCATTTTCTCCTGAAGATTCTCGATGCTGCTTTAATCCCGATAGACCGTACAGTCTTCGAACCTTAATCACGTAATTCGACTATAACGAAAACTTCTCCCATTCAAGCGCCCTTAACAGTTTTTAAATATTTTTTTAATAGAATTCGAGAATCTGTGACTGCGCGTCACCTTTCACCCTTATCTTCTCTCTATTCTCAAACCTCTTACAAAGCTCACTCTCTCTTCCTGCTCCATTTTCTCCTGAAGATTCTCGATGCTCCTTTAATCCCGATCGACCGTACAGTCTTCGAACCTTAATCACTTAATTCGACTATAACGAAAACTTCTCCCATTCAAGCGCCCTTAACAGTTTTTAAATATTTTTAAAATAGAATTCGAGAAACTGTGATTGCGCGTCACCTTTCACCCTTATCTTCTCTACTCTATCCCCACTTCTCTTCCAAAGCTCACTCCTTATCCCTGCCTCTTCCTCCTCCCGAGATTCTCGATGCTCCTTTAATCCCGATAGACCTTACGGTCTTCGAGCGTTAATCAGTTAAATCAACTCGAACGAAATCTTTCCCTGTCGAAGCGCCGTTAACGGTTTCTTTTTTTTCCAGAATTCGGGAGTCGCACTGCGCGTATCAGCACACGCCGGACGACTAGGGCGGAGGGTGGGGGATATGGAAACAGTAGACTGTGGGGGAAAGCTTCGTCAGTCCACCCCCGCAGTATTCCACGCTATCTCCCATGTCCTCCCCGCACGGCTCCCCTCGTCATGCTGGACCAGTCAGCGAGGCGACGCTCGTTCGGTTACGTCACGCAACGCGGACCAGCCAATCCGCTTTGAGGATCCCAATGGAAGATCAACCGAGCCCTTCAACTTCTTTTTTGTCCCCGGAGCCTGACACGTGGACGGGTCGCGTCTGCACGTTGCGTGGAGCCGCATACAACCGAATCGACTCACGTGCATGAAATACACCACATGAGGACGGACGTTTGCTCCGAAAAGCACACGATCGACAGGACGCTTCGACGCTCGCCGAACAAAATGGTGAAGCCTAACGATAGCTTTTATCGAGTCCCAGTAATTCCATAAGTGCTCTTTTGAAAGTTGGAGCCTCGCAGCTAAAAGGGGCAATTTAATTTAATCTTTTTTTTTTTTTTTAATTATATCAGTTTTTTGGCAATTTGAAAATCAGCTAAAAGGGTCGGAATTCGCTGGCTTTATCTCTTTTTTGTTGGTAAACAAAATTCAATCATTTTTTATTAGTTTGAACTTGGAGCTTTACAACTGGAAAGTTTAGAATTTACTATTTTTATATTTTTTTTTAGTTGAACAAAATTCAATAATTTTTTAGAGTTTTTGAACTTGGAGCATTAGAGCTGAGAGGGTTGAAACTTCCAGTTTCCATCTTTTTTCTTCGGCTAAACAAAAGTTCCATCACAACTCCCCCGGCATAAAAAGTGCCGAACGAGGAGTTCGAAAGGATTGAATAATAATGTCCCGCGCCATTTCCATCGCGCAGCCGGCAGAGAGTCTGATATTCGGGTTCGGGAGGAATAAGACAGGGGGGTATGGAAGGGTGACATCCAGAGTGGGAAATGCTAGCGGCGTAAAAAGAGTTGCGGAGCAGGGGGAGCGCCGGGGCAAAATGGACCGCTGAGACGAGACGTTTGAAAAAAGTCTCCAGCGAAATAAATGCCGAAGACCCGTTTTGCCCCGGTCTCCCCTGGAGCGTGGGAGGGTTTGTTTGGGAAAGCCTATCGCCCGTCCTTGCTCGGCGTGACAGTAGCAATCTGTAGCCGAAGCTCCCTGCGAGACGTCCGCGTCTCTGTACGAGTCCGTCGAGGCAGAGACAAGTCTCGCATCATTTTTTTAATTATCCCGCATGTCAACGGCATACGCACATGACGGTGTGCGCTACACAATATCTCTGCTCGATTTGATTTTATTGCCCGCTGCCGGAAAGTGGCTCGCGTCCGCTAGTGCGGTGAGCTGCGTATACGCGTGCTGATATTCAAAGCGCGACGGGCGGCGAGAATGCGGAGAGAGGAGCGAGAGGAACGACGAGGAGAGTCGAACCTCTGTGGTGCACACACGGCATTGTGGTGATGAGTTTGTGGAGGATTGATGGCCTCTCATCCCAACAACCGTTTCCAACTCCCTTCGTTCGACACTCCACTATACGCTCCTCGCATATGCAATATTGGTTTTGCGGATAAAGGGCACATAGCTTGATGGCTTTGAATTTATCGAGCCCTTTCTTCAATTATTTTCGTCGTACTTCTTTCGGCATTCGTTTATCGAGATGTATCGACGCTATTTGTTAACTTAGTCAACTCGTGTGTCGGGCCGGTTTTCGGTGGAGAGTATGAAAGGAAGATTTGTGCATGAAACTAAATTTCATTGAGTTGTGACGGCTGTTTTTTTTTTTGCATTAGGCGAGGTTCGCTCTTGGAAGTTCACTTAGAGAATGGAATTTTAGAAGAGAACCTTTTTTTCTTCTCAACGCTGCGCATTGACAGAGATGTGCCAAAGGCGAAATTTGACGTTATGCAGATATCTGCTGGCTCATTGAAATTTTTTTTCATCTCATATGGAGCTCCGAGCGACCAGTATAATTATGAAGGTTTTGCGAATAGAGGACACATTGATAGTTTTGAGTTTTTCAAGCCCTTTCTTCAATTGTTTTTCATATACATGCAGGCTCATTGAAAAACTAGTTTTTGTATCGATGGCTAATTAGCGTATCGAACTCGGAGCAAATCAAGCGATTATGAAGGTTTTTGCGGTTTCTAAATTTATCAAGCCCTATCTTTAATTTTTTTCGTCGAACTTTTTGGCATTCGTTTATCGATATATCCATGCGATTTTTAACTTAGTCACCTCGTGCATTTGTCACCCCGTTTGATGGTGAATAGTTGGCTTTTGTATTGATGGCTAATTAGCGTATCGAACTCGGAGCAACTAAGTGACAAAATTTTCGCGGCTAATGCGTCGAAATTTTTTTGGCATTCGTTTATCGAGATATCGATGCAATTTGCAACTTAGTCACCTCGTGTACTGTGCCATTCAACGGTGAATAGTTAGTTTTTGTATCGATGGCTAATTGGCGTATTGACCTCGTAGCACCGAGGTGATTATGAAGGATTATCAGTTAGGCAACCAGTTGCATGTGAAATGTGGGATTTAGCAGTAATTATTCTCGGATTCAGGTCACAGCTCGGCGGTTTTCAATTTAACGAGCCCTTTTCATTATTCTCATCGGATTTTTTCAATATTCGTTTGTCGAGCCATCGACACAGCGATTTTTATCGCAATACTTTAATGCCTGCTCTAATAACATTTTTAAATTATCTTCAATCTTTGTCTATCAATTTAAAAAATTCTTAATGACAGTTTTTCGCAGAGAATTTAGGTACAAAAAATAGTAAAAGCGAATTTTTCTACAGTTACAATTTTGAAACACTTAGTCCACAAAAGTATCGAGACGAAAAATACTTATTTCTTTCAATTTCTCATGAAACCGTAAGGTTTGCAAGTAGAATAAAAATAACATAACATTTTTTGGCAACCTGCAAGCGATGTTTACTGATGGTATCGCAGGGTGATTAGTATTTGGATTGCGTGGCAACGAGGCTATTATGCAGGATTAATTAGGCCGTTTGCAGACCATTTGAATAGTAAATGTGGGAGTTTCTATATCGCGGTAATAATGCGCACATAATTTTTGTGAAAAATTGAAAAAACTGAAAACATTAATTTTTCAACTAATTCTCCTATATAATATTTTTCGAGTTGTCTTTTGGAATCTTGTTTTTCATAAAAGTGTCAGGAAGAGCAATAATTATTTCTTCCGATCTGTCGTAAAATTGTAAATATTGCAAGTAGGGACAGCTAAAATAATATTTTTTGGCAACCGGCAAAAAATGTCTATTCATGCTATCGCAGGATAATTAGTGTTTCGATTGCGCGATAACGAGGCTATTATAAAGGATTAATTAGGCGACCATTTGAATAGTAAATGTGGGTGTTTCTATATCGGGGTAATTATTCGCACGAGCGGCACAGAGACCACACCTCCTCGAATTCTGACTGAAAGCGGGAAACTCTAATGCCACTATTGCCATACTGACCACCGTTCGGTCCCCCGAATAGAGCGGGCTTATTATCGTTCCCGGAATCAACGACAAATAATCGATAGCTGGGCAGCGATTCGATTTCCACCAATGGGCTACGATTCGGCAGTCGACGAAGGGCGGCCGTCCCTTCGCACACCCAGCTCGGCGTCAAAGTCGGCAAAGGCCTCGACCTCCCCCCCGACGAACGAATCAACGGAAAAACTCACTCGTCCCTCTATGCCTAGTTTCTACCCCTGGCCACTTTTCCCTTTGTTCGACCGTCGGCTACTCTCTCACTTCGAGGATGGCTCTTCGACCAAAATGGCGTCTCCATACGGATAACATTTTTCCTGACACTAACACCTCAACCCATCTGCATTCAAAATGAAAATTAACATATGAATCCATATTTGTCGCAAAATTGTATTGCTGCAATGCAAATTCCAGTTTTTGTTGAAGTTATCAAGAAAAGAAGAACAAACATCAGTAATGAAGAAAACTTGAAATTTTTATCATCTATATTGTACTTTATTATTCGAAAATTTGATTGCTGATGCGAATCATAGATTCTTGCGGTAATTAATAATTTTCCCTGATAGACAAAGCAGCACGAAACGCAGCACATGACACAATAATTTCGGCACGTGCTGCACATGCCGTAATTATTGCGTCATGTGCTGCGTTTCGTGCCGTTTGTCTATCAGGGTTATTGAATATCAAAATTACCATATGAATTTGCATCGGTATTTGTCGGTATATATGCAAAAACGTATTTTAACATTGAAAATAATTTTTTTTTTAAAGTTATTAAAAAAAGAAGAAAAATTATTGAAGAACAAATGAAAAAATGTTCATGTGTTGCATTTTGTCACAAAAAATTTGCCTGCTAATGCCAATTCCTTCGGTTATAACAAATTTTACTTAAACTCCGATGTTAATTAAAATGTCATTCAACATTAAAATTAAGACATAAATCTACATGCTCAGTTGTCAGTGTATTTGCAAAATCGTATTTCGACAATGAAAATTCAACGTTTTGTAATTTTTTTTTTTATGAAAGAATATTTTTAAATGTCCCTCTGTTCCATTCTCTTCTCTGAAATTTGCCTGCTAATGCAGACACCTAGTTTCCTCCGCTAATTCCAAATGTCCCAAGCTACAGCATTTTTATTAATCCATGATATTTCTTATCTCCGTTCGCCCTAACAATTGCAACTAACGATCGTCCTTCTATTTTTGAATAGGTTATACGGATTACCCGACCCGAGCTCGAGGTGTGAATAATTCATAGGAAACCTTTCCACATGCGAGGACAAATTCGCGAAGCGTAGATAGCTAAATATTTTAATACTCGCCTCTGCATGAACCAAGATAGGACTTTCCTATCGATTTCAAATTACACCTTCCCACCGTCTGACTGTAACATTTCGCGTTTCTTTCTGTCCAGGCTCTAATTGACGATAATGACTGAAGAGGCTGATCAAGTTTGTCATAAAACGTCGGCGCGAGGAAACAACCGGTAATTCGCTGCCCTCATCGGTACGCTCGGAGAGAGAAAATCGCACGGAGAGCTGCGGGACGGAAGGGACGAAAGGAAGAGAAAATCGAGCTACCGAGCAAGGAATACCTGTGCCTCATTCGGAGAAACGAATTTAATGCACATTGCGTGAGTACTCGGTTACATACTTCGGTACTGGTTCGGTACTGGTTCGGTACTGGTTTATACATTTATATATATATATATATATATATTTGTGCAGGTATTACAAACCGAGGCAGGCGGTTTTCGAGAAACTCGGCATTAATAAAAAAAGTTTTACGGTCCAGCTCCAGTGAAACGAGAAGAAAGCTAGCCGCGGGAGAAGTCTTGCCCGGGCGCGGGCCGTATCCTCGGTGTTCCGATCTCCGGCGCTTTGGTCTTTGGTCTCGTTTGTAATTACCCGGGGACGGGAACGGACCGACTCGATTTTATACACTCCGTGCTCGATGAATCGTGCCGTGAACCAGTACTGTTTCTCTTCTCGGGACTCTAGGCCAGTTTTTAGGAATCCACTTCCGCCCGGTTTCACGCAGTCACTCCGCGGCCTCGAGCTAGTCGAATCACTTCTGACGTAAGAGGCGGAGGAACTGAATATCATTCCTCGGGACTTCGGGGTTGAAAAAACATCTAAGAATACTGGGCGGACGATTAACAAACATTTCTTCTTCGCGATAGTCCACAATTTTTTTTCTTGTTCGTTTTACAATTACTGTTTATCAATGGTTTTTGAACAAAACAAATTGATAAAATTGACTGGAGCAAAAATTGTATAGTTGATTAAAATAAAATTGTGAAATTTAATAGAAAAAGAAATTGTAAAGTTGATTAGAAAAAAATGATAAAATTGACTAGAAAAAAATGATCAAATCGATTAGAAAAAGATGATAAAATTGATTAGAAAAAGATGATAAAATTGATTAGAAAAAGATGATAAAATTGACTAGAAAAAAATGATAAAATTGATTAGAAAAAACTGATAAACTTGATTAGAAAAATAAATTATAAAATAGACTAGAAAAAAAAATTGTAAAATTAAAAAGAAAAAAAATAATGGACAGAAATTGAGGGCAAGAAATGTTTGTTAAATGTACAAACCTTTTTTACCGTCTACCCAGTCTACGCGGCAAAGGACGCAAAACTAGCAATACCATTTCTTCCTCAAAGTTTCTAGGTCACTTTTTAAGAATCCCCTTCCGCCCGATTTCGCCCGGTCATTCAGTACCTCGAGCGACTCTAACCATGTCTTCTACAGGCAGTGCAGAGATTGAATATTATTCCTCAGGGTTAAAAAAAAATCCAAGCAGTATCCAAGATACGATACAATAGAAACCCAAAAAAAGTCTCTCCTGAAAACGCCAGCAATTTTTTTTACAAAAAGTAGGGTCGGAAAAGGCAACACGATGATTAGCGATAATACGTCGGCGTTCCCAGCACGCTTTAACGGGAGTGTAAAAATCGACTCTCGATATACCATAATCGTGGCTCAACATAAAAGGCACCGAGCCGATACCTACACGCTCGAAGATCCTTTTTTATTTAGTCCCGGTGGATAATCCGGCGAAGCAGAAGGCAACCGAGCCATAAGGAAGGTTATCGATCGGCTCCATACTCGCGATCGGATTGACCGTTATTTTTTAATTTTCGCCCTTTTTTTATTTCGTTAACTCACGCTCGCGCAATTTGGGGGTTGACGAGAGGAGAGAAAGAAAGGCTGGCATCAGGCTGGCGTCGCGCGCGGGCACGATGACACGGTGTGGGGTGCACCGGGGGGGGGGGGGGGGGGCCCCCTTGATCGGAGAACTTGGCGATCCCCCTTTCTTTTTAACTCTCCCCAGCGGCAGCTTCGCCGACCCGCTGCGTTTTTTCTTTTTTTTTATTTCGGCACGCGTGTGCAACGCCGGCTATACCGGTGCGACGAAGCAGCCTGCTCGTGCAAGAGTTGACGCCGAATTTACGCGGAAGGGGGTCCCCGGAGAGCAGAGCCTGCCACGGGGGTAATGAGTCGAGAAAAACTCGCCACTTTGACTCAAAAGTTATCGTTACTCGGTAAAAAATATAAGTTTTTTTTTATGCTCAAAGTGCAACGTAACGAAATGGATGCATCGATTGATCGACTAGTGGCCTAATGGTACATGTTTCCAGCTATTTAAATAATCCCCTATACGAAGGAATATTTATTCAGTTTATAGCTTCGATGGAAAATTATTATTTGGGTACAGTCGATTGTAAAACGCAATTCGACATTTTTCTGATTTTTTTATTCTTTGTATTGAGGGTAATGAAGGGTTTTTTTGTAATGAGTCGAGAAAAACTCGCCACTTTGACTCGAAAGTTATCGTTACTCGGTAAAAAAAATATAAGTTTTTTTTTTATGCTCAAAGTGTAACGTAATGAAATGGATGCATCGATTGATCGACTAGTGGCCTAATAAAAAAACAGTACATATTACAAAATAGTACAATTGTGCAAAAAATAGTACATGTTTCCGACTATTTAAATAATCACTAATACGCAGGAATATCTATTCAGCTTAAAGCTTCGATGGAAAATTATTATTTCGGTGGAGTCGATTGTACAAAGAAATTCGACAGTTTTCTGATTTTTAAATTTATTCTAACGAGGGGTAATGTGTCAAGAAAAGCTCGCCACTTTGGATCGAAAGTTATCGTTGGTCAGTGAAAAAAAATATTTTAAAAAATGCTCAAAGTGCAACGTAACGAAAAATGAATTTATAGATTGATCGATTAATGGGATAACAGTGGATGTTTCCGGCTATTCAAATAATCCTCTATACGAACGAATATCAATTCAGTTTATTATTCTTTATATACCTTCGATGGAAAATGATTATTTCGGTACAGAATCGGAGAGTCGATTGTACGAATCAACTCGACAGTTTTTTGATTTATTTTTTTATTATTTTGTTTTTAACGCTCCAGGTGCATTGTTACGAAATAAATACTCGCGACGATTAATCGACGAGCGGCCTCATTGTACACATTTTCGGTTGTTTAAAAGAATCCCAAAACGAGCGAATATTAATTGCGTTTATACGTTCGACAGACAATTATTATTTCCGTATTGAAATACGGGGTCGCTACAGTCGATTGTACGACGAAATTCAACTGTTATCCTCATTTTTTTTAATCCTCCGAGGGCATTTGAAACGAAATAATACCCGCGGTGATTAACCAACGAGTGCCCTCGTATTACACATAAAAAAAATTGCTATTAAAAAAATTCCCGATATGAGCAAATTTAATTTCGTTTATACGTTCGATAAAAAATGATTTAATCAGAGTTGGTGCAGCCATCGTATGATCAAAATTTGTACCCATAAAAAAAAATCATTAAAAATGCTCCGACTGCATTATAATGAAAAAAAAAGAAACAAAAAAAAATCCCGCCGATTGACCTATTAACCGACCAGTGTTCTAAAGGAAAAAATTTCCAGCCACTTAAATAATTCCCGGCACGAACTAATATCGATTTAGTTTGCACGTTCCAAAGAAAATGATTATTTAAATGCACAACTGGCAAAGCCAATCATACGACCCAAATATATTTGCACAAAATAAACGAATATTTTAATGAAAAATGCTCCACTACATTATAACAAAAAAGTAAAAAAATACTCCATAGATTGATATTGATTTAATTTGCGCGTTCCGAAGAAAATTATTATCTCAAGAAAAACATTTTTTTATTTAAAAAAGAATGAAAAAAATGTTATATTGTTAATATTATAATTATTTTCATTACTAATATTATAAAGATAATATTAATAATGAAAAAGAAGTAGAAAAAGCTCACGTAGACTGACCGACTGACCGTACAAAATTATTCCAGCCCCTTAAATAATTCCCAACACAAACTAAAATAAATTTGGATTGCACTTTCGAAAGAAACTGATTATTTAAATATTCATGATTGGTAGATCCAACCCATATTGCCAAAAAATGTCAATAAAAAAAAATGAATAAAAAATACTCGCCTCGATTGACCGATTGACCGATTGCCCTAACGCGAAATATTTCCAGCCACCCAAACAATTCCCAGCACGTTCATAATATCGATTTATAGTTTAGGCGTTAAAATGAAAATTATTGTTTCAGAAAAACATCGGTGATGGAACGGAATAGTATTTCTGCGGTAAGAGGAAGACGGTCCGCGGCTTCGATTCTTGCCGGTCCAGCGCCGCTCGGTCTTCCCCGTTCTCGACGGCGAGTCAGCGAGATCACGAATTCACGCCGGCGTGCATCATCGATTCCGCTCCGCTCTGCTCGAGTGAGCAGCGCTCGCCGATCGGCACTTATCTATCCTGCGGAGCCCGGCGCGGCTCTCGCTTCCTCCCGCCGAGAGCCGAAGAACTCCCCGGAACACGGAGAAAATTACACCGAGGGCGAGCGAGCGAAGAGCTCTCTTCGCGAGCAATATTACACACCGCAGCTTCGTGTTGTCGTCGTCAAACCTAACGCTATCGCTCGAGCTATAGTTCCTCGAAGACTCCTCCGCTTTACCGTTACGGCGGCCGCAAGAAAAAGGCGATCAGCGTGAAAAATAGGAAACAATACGACTAAAAAATTACCCGCG
This sequence comes from Ichneumoninae sp. A BG-2022a, assembly GCA_030522665.1. Classification (NCBI taxonomy): domain Eukaryota; kingdom Metazoa; phylum Arthropoda; class Insecta; order Hymenoptera; family Ichneumonidae; species Ichneumoninae sp. A BG-2022a. The sequence continues at coordinate 2,200 of JAPYZC010002781.1, read as the reverse complement.
TTGATATCTTTTCTATGAAGGAAGAAACTGGTGGAGTTCTGGAAACCTTTTAAGCTTTTTACGCTACAGAATTCACAACAATCTTCTTTTTTTTAAAGCTGCAGCGTAACTATACTGCGGTTCTTTGAATATAACATTTAAAGGTAAACTTGAAATTCGAATGTTTAAATAAAACATTTTAAATAAAAATGAAAATACTAGATTTTTACTAATTATTAAAAGGAAGATTCGACGCGTATTGAATTGTAATTAAAAAGCTACACACGTATATTTTTTACGTATATTTAGATGATATCTTTTCTATGAAAGAAATAAACTGGTGGAGTTCTGGACGCTACAGAATTCACTATAATCTTTTTTTTTAACTGCAGCGCTTCTTTGAAAATAAAATTTAAAGGTAAACTCGAAATTAGAATGGTTAAATAAAATATTTTTAATGAAATAGCAGTTTTAAATTAAAATGAAAAAATACTCAATTTTTACTAATTGTTAAAAAGAAGACTCGATACGTATTGAATTGTAATTAGGCCAACGCAGCGGCGAAGGCTACGCGTGTATATTTTTTTATGTATATTTAGATGTCGCACGGATAGGAGATATTTAGAATAGAAAAAGCGCGGATCCGATAAACGAGTTACGGGCACGCTGTGCTGCGGGTCGGGGAGAAAAGGCACGTACACCCTTGCTAGTCACACACTGCGGCGTGGATCGGACGCCGGGGAACGCGTCCCTCGATCGCGGCCTCGGGTATTATTATTTAAAATAACCCTTGGAGCGATCGCTATCCATCCACTATCCTAATGAAGAATAAATAACTGTTGCAGTTCTGGAAACCTTTTAGTCGTTTTACGCTACAAAATTCACTATAGAGTCTTTCTTTTAAAGCTGCACCGTAACTACGTTACACCGTGTAAAGAAACACTTTTAAAAAATGAAAAAAGTAAACTCCAGCAATTTTACCAATTATTAAATTTAAAAAAAAATTCCGCCGAAGGGGACGAATTTATTTTTATTTAAAAAAATGCATATCTTTTGATCTCCCACGGGTCGCAGATATTTAAAATAGACCAAGCGCGAGTCCGATGAAAGAGTTAAAAACACGCCGTGCTCCGAACCAGGCCGAAATTGTACGTGCCTTGCCAATAACATACTGCAGCGTAGATCGGCATGGGTCGAAAAAAATGTATACATTTTTTTTTAAATTTCAGCAGTTTCACCAATTATTAAATAGAACACTCGATACGCATTAAACTGTAATTAAACCGTCGCACCGGCGAAGGGTTCGCATAATCTTTTAAACCATTTTTAAAAATGCATATCTTGATCTCCCACGCATAGAAGATATTTAAAATAGAAGTAAACGCGAATTCGATGATAGAGTTACCAACATATCGTGCTCCGAGTCAGCCAGAAAATGTACGCGCCCTTATCAATACCATACCGCAGCGTAGATTGGTATGGATCGAATTTTTTTTTTTATCTGTAGCAATTTCACCAATTATTAAATAGACCACTCGATACGTACTGAACTGCAATTAGACCGTCACACCGCGAAGGTTTCACCTAATTTTTATAATTTTTTAAAATGTATATCTTGATATCCCACAGATAGAAGACATTTAGAATAGAAGTAAGCGCGAATCCGATGAAAGAGTTACCAGCACGCCGTGCACTGAGTCAGACAGAAAATGTGCGTGCCCTTCCCAATAACATACTGCGGCGTAGATCGACACGGATCGGAATTTTCATTTTTTAATTCTATAAGTTTCACCAATTATTAAATAGAACACTCGATACGTATTACTAAACTGTAATTAGCATTACTAAACTGTAGTAATACGTATTACAAAACTGTAATTAGACCGTCGCACCGTCGAAGGGTTCGCCCAATGTCTTGTATAATTTTTTTATTACGTATATCTCGATCTCCCACGGATAGGAGATATTTAGAATAGAAGTAAGCGTGAATCCGATGAAAGAGTTACCAGCACGCCGTACACTGCGTCAGACAGAAAATGTGCGTGCCCTTCCCAATAACATACTGCGACGTAGATCGGCACGGATCGGATTTTTTATTTTTTATTTCTATAAGTTTCACCATTTATTAAATAGAACACTCGATATGTATTAAACTGTAATTAGACCGCGGCACCGTCGAGGGGTTCGCCCAACTTTTTTTTTGTATAATTTTTTTTATTAT
>JAPYZC010002780.1:0-13676 GCA_030522665.1 Ichneumoninae sp. A BG-2022a | reverse complement strand
TCGTAGTACTTCGCTCTCCCGTCTATCAACCTGTGATAACAAAATAAAAATAATGTTATATATTTTGTTGGGAGTTGGTTGTTTATTTGTCCCAATTTTTCAGAATCCAGGGGGTATCGTTAAGAGTCATATTTCTCCTATTTATACGTCATACCGGAAATACGTCACATCCGGTTTGAAAATCTCATTTCTCAAACCGGAAGTGACGTATTTCCGGGATGGCGTCACTTCCGGTCAAAAAAATAAGATTTTCAAACGGGAAGTGACGTACTTCAGGTATGAAATCAGTAGCAGTTGACGCAATAATTGTGACATGTGCTGCACATGTCGAAAATATTGCGACATCTGCTACTTTTTGTGGCGCTTGTCTATCAGGGAGGAGATTTTCAAACCGGAAGTGACTTGTTTCAGGTACGACATCACTTCCGGTCGAAAAATGAGATCTTCAAACCAGAGGTGAGTTATTTCAGGTGTGACGTCACTTTCGATTGAAAAATAAGATTTTCAAACCGGGTGTGACGTTTTCACGTGTGACATCACATCCGGTCGAAAATTGAGATATTTAAACCGGAAGTGGTGTATTTCAGGTATGACGTCACTTCCGGTCGAAAAACGAGACTCTGGGATCGGAATTGACGTCGCCTATGTCGTCACTTCCGATCAAAGATTGGGATTCTCAAACCGGAAGTGATGTGTTTCGGGTATGACGTCACTTCTGAAGTTTTGTAAATCAAATATAAATTTGATATACTTTGACGAATAGTCGTTACTTGCCTTGCCTTCAGCGTTCTTCGTCTCCTTCGTCGAAAAATGCTGAGCGTGACGAACTCCAGGGGGTAAACGGAAACGAGTTCCAGGCTCTCGATGCTCGGATCCAGATCCGGATGGCACGTGAATTCCGAGTTAGTCTTCAATATATCGGCGGCTATGACGAGCCTCGAGGGCGTCAGGCCTAGAGCGACTTCCCGCAATCCACGGCCGTCTCTCGTCGTCTCGGCGAACGGCGACTCCACCAGCACCGTGTCCGAGAAGTCGCAGTACTCCGACAGCAGGAGTTTCTGTATCCTGTCGTACCCCGCACCGAGGGACATCTTCGATCTCCTCCGTTACTCATCAGAGAATTTCTATTTTTTAATACAAATAACGAAAAGTGATGCACGGTGATGCACGACGAGACGAGCCATCGCCAACGCTATCGGCCAAGATCCAATTGGATTTAAGATTGAAAGTCACTTCCGGTTTTTGGGTTAAGAAATATCGAAGCCAGGGAACGTCGAGAACTTTTGACGTTGATAAAAAAAAAAGAGTCGTCGAGAACGACATTGACAACGCATATTCGTCGTGAAGTATCGCGCAGGACGGGGCTGGTGGATAAAAAAAGTATTTCGAACTAGAGAATTGATGAATGATTTCTTTTCTTTATTTTCTTCCTCTCTTTCTTTCTTACTCTCTGTCCCTCCCTCTTCTCCAACTCTTTCTTACGCTCTCTCTCTCTCTCTATCTCTCTCTTTAGGTCCATCGTAAATGGACATGCGGACAAGCTTACACGGGAATATGGTACGCGAGATATTTGTGACAATGATTCGTTAAGATGTGTATATCTACGTGGGGTGAGGTGAAATGTAATGTGCCGGATTTTTCGTAATGCGATATTTATAATTAATTATTATTCGTAACAATACGTATTACGTAATTATATAAAGGTATTAAATTCATATATCAATTGTAGCTCGTATTCATATTGGGATTAATCAATTCAAGAGTCCTGGATGGATCTTGCTTTTTCGTTTTCTTCTCTTTCTTTCGTTTTTCGCGAGTTCGACTCTATATCCTTAACGTACGTTTCTTAGTTGCCAAAAAAAAGCTCTAACACTTTCGATAAGCTCCACAATAGATTACATTTATTGAGGCCTCCTTTTTCTAAACTCGCTTTATATAATCGCCTCGGTCGTTAAAATTTCGGTCAGTCGGGTCGCGGGAGCTTGGGAAACTTATCGCGTGCCATTTTCGGGACTGACTTTTATCGTCACTCTGTTCGACAGAGCGGCCGCGAGCTTCTCGACGTTGCTCTGCAGAAGCGACACTCCCGTGTTGTCGGGCTCGCTGCTCGAATGCCTGTTGGGAACTACCGGACATTCGGGAATTGACTTGATGGCAGTGTTGTTCTCCTGAAATTCAAAGAAACAGAGAACAAAAATTAGATCATTTTTTCTTGCACTCTCCCCTAAGTCTCGCTCAACATCTTTTACACTGAAAAAAATTGTTTGAAACGTAATGAACGGTATTGAAAGCTTTTTTTACATGAACTGTTTCTGAAATTTCAAACACATTCATCGTGCGTTACAATTTTACAGTACATTTTTTATTTTCAGTAAAAAATGTTTGTAAATTTGACGTAAAAAAGGTTTCTCATTTTTATTTTACAAAACGTACATTAATGTTCAATCAACGTAAGTAATGTAAGCAAATTTTATGTTACAGTGCATTAAATTTACAATTAATTTTTACAGTGCACGATAGCAAGGTAGGTGAACTGTTTCTGAAATTTCAAACACAACACGAACTGTTTCTGAAATTTCAAACACATTCATCGTGCGTTACAATTTTACAGTAAATTTTTTATTTTTAGTAAAAATGTTTGTAAATTTGACGTAAAAGGTTTCTCATTTTTATCTTACAAAAAGTACATTAACGTTCAATCAACGTAAGTAATGTAAGCAAATTTAAAGTTCCAGTGCATTAAATTTACAATTAATTTTTAGAGTGTACGATAGCAAGGTAGGTTTCTTACCCCTTCGGTCTTTTTCCTGAGGTTCGATCGTTGCAGGGTTGCGGCGAGTTCGTTCTGTAGTCTCGAAACGACCGGAGCATCGACGACCTCCTCGACGACGGCCTTGGCCGTGGGCAGTTCAGGAGCCCGGGGCGGAGGCTGCGGCAAAAAGTCCAATCTGGAGGGTTGCTTCGTTTCGCCTTCGTAGGCGCCGATCCTCACGGCGACTTTTCCCGGTCCGAAGGTCGACATCGGCACGACGGGCGGAGGGATCTTGGCGATCGGCGAGCTTCTCTTTTGGTCCATAGCGATCTGATTGGCGTTGTTACTATTTACAGACTGATTGGGCGTCACACCGTTTAACTGCTGCTTGGCCGGTGATAGATTGTGACGGGGACTTCCGGCCGAAGAGGTCGGCGACGATGCGCCCGTTGAGTTCCCGAGCGAGAAGTAAGTCGACGGTGGTTTTGGTATAATCGGGCTCGGAGCGTCTTTGAGCTTGAACGATTCGATGCTCTGCATCTCGACTGCATCTTCGGGACTCTTTGCGGTCGGCGAGTCGGCCGGAAGCGGAAGCGGTGGAGGCGGCGGTCCGCCGGGCGCTGCCGATCCATTTGTTACACGCTTCTCCTGTTCCTGTGCAAAAAAAAATACGAAATAAAAATCAACATCCATTCACGGTTGCCAGCGGTCAGGGTAAGTCGGACAAAATCCTGAAGACGTTCGAAAATTTAACAAATGGTCAGGATTGTCTGGAAAAAGCTGGGGATTATTTTGTAATTGGCCATGGAAAATTAATGACGTCAGAGAACTTATAATTTGGTCGGGGAAAGTTACGCTTCTCTTGTTCCTGTGCAATGAGACAAAAGAGAAATAAACATTTTATTCGCGGTGAGGGTAAACCGGACAGAATCCTGCAGACGCCCGGAAATTTAATAAATTATCAGAGATATCCGGAAAAAGTCAGGAATTTTTTTGTAATTGGCCATAGAAAATTAGTGACGTTAGAGAAGTTATAATTTGGTCGGGGAAAGTTGCGGAATTTTTTTCCACTGTTTTTAAGAGCCACTATGTGTTGCTCGCGATCGTGACGAAAGGCAATATTCGTTACGGTCTGGAATCGTAGATAAAAAAAAATAATAAAAAATAAAGCGCGAAGTGTTCATTTTGCGCATGAAACAGAAAGACATATGTATACGAAACACTAACTGTGTACGGTGCGATAGTGAACAGTACGTGCTTTCGCGGTGAAGCTCCGTTGACACGTTTCATCTTAATCTTTCCTCTCACGAAGAATTTCTTCAGTCACTTAGTTCTTCTTTAACATTCTCTTTACATTGTCGAGTTAAAAAAAAAAAAATTGGCGTAATTCACGAGTCACATATTTTGCTTATTTTTTTGACGTATAAAATATCACTTTTTCAATATACGTTTTGAAACGAGTGATTTAACAGGTGTTTCTTTATCGTTGGCTTCCTCGTTCGCTATCACTTCGAGCCAGTCTAATTTAGAGTGTCGCAATCGCCCCCACCACGGATTTACTTTAGGACCCGCTAACGAAAGTCACCCGGTTCGCAAGTTTCGTTCTTAATGTTTGTATTTCGTATCAATAATGTTATCTACTCGTGTTCACAACTAGAACACGATATACCGGTTTCGAGACGATGATGCTCCGCGGATAGTAAGCGTGGGCAATGCTGGTAGCACGAAATATCTCTCGGGAATTTTTTTTTTTCTTTTTCTTTCCCTCGCCTCGCAACAAAACCGCCTGGTGCACCTGAGCCGCAAGCGCAACGCTCCTACGAGCTGGCTTACGTAACCGAGACTGCCTATTATTTCCCGACTTTGTCACCGGCTCGGCAAAGTCCGACGAAGCGACGGAAAAAAAGAGGAGAAGACAAGAGACGGAGAGAAAGAGAGGAAGAAAAAAACAACGCAATATATATCGTCGACACGACAAGCCACGAGTGTCGCGAAACTGGCAGAGCTCGGTTCGCGCGCCTATCGATCAGCGACTCGGGGTTCCCTCGAGATTTCCGATAAGAACAATTTTATTCGACGATAAAACAACGGGCACGCTGATAGATTAGTTCCCGAATATCGCACGGCCGGGACTTTCGTTGATTTCGGTGGGTAATTTATCGCAGGCTTGGAAAAGTTATTTTTTTTACGATCGACGAGGTGAATTATTCATAAGCGAAAACTCGAGTGCACTCGTCGGAGAATTTATTTGTATCTTTATCGTCCGTTCTCGTCCGGCGAGTGAATGAAATTCGATCGAGCATTGCCGGTTCGGCGAACCATCCGAGACTGACTGAGCACCTGAACCGCTCCGAGCCTTCTCTGACCCGAGGTGCGAATTTTGCTATCTCTCCGCGGCGAACGCCGCGATACCTCGATATAGTATGCACGTGAGATCGGCACGTCCGTGTACGTATTGTGTATGTACGCGTTTCCGAGTCCAATCAGAGGATGATTACCACGAAGACAGACTCGCGCGGAGGAAAATTTTACGGGCTTCCCCACCTCGATCGCTATCGCGATAAGCCCGAGTCTTATCGGCTTCGAGAAGGCCGCTCTTCCTGTTGCCGAATTCATTATTTTTTTTAAACTGAAACGAAAAGCAAGTGAAAACAGTTAAAAATTAATATTAAAAACTTGGATCGAATAGAAAAAAAAAACTACCGAACAATTAGACGAATGTAATAAAAGATCGAGCGGATAGTCAACATTATTGCAGTTATTAAGAACGCTTTTTTAAAACTTTTTATTAGTCGAAACGATCGCGAGGCACGCTACTTGCTGGTGCTGGTGCCTTTAACGAGAAGCAATTACTGTACTGCATTAAACGAGCCTCTGCCGGTTACTTATTAGACGATTAATTTATCAAAGATTTTTCGTTCTTTTCGTTGGGTCTGATTAAAAAATAATAATTCTAAAGTTTAGAAAAGCGTTTCAGACCAGTGACCCTTTCTCGCTTTTACTCCAGCGTCTTCCCAGCTAACCCGCACCGACGGACATCATCCACTTCGCTACTGAAGAAGGTAAACGGAGAAAGTTTTGTTTCTACGCTCCGCTCGGCTACCCGTTATTATACAATTAGAGAAGGTTACTGCACTTGTCAGCACGCAGCGGGTATAAATTTCGCGCCGAATCGCTGCAACTTCTCTCCTCCTACACAATTTATCTCGTTTCTTCATCTGTCCTCGTTGCCTCGAATTTTTCGGCGTATCGCAACAAGCGACGATAATATATAAAAAAAAAAAATTATCAAAATACGATAATTAATCCACCAATCAGATGTTACGATAACGATGATCGATAACAAATATTTCGCCTAAAAATCGCTGCAACTTCTCTCCTCCCTCTACACAATTTATCTAATTTCTTCATCTGTCCTCGGTGCCTCGAATTTTTCGGCGAACCGCAACGGGCAACGATTATATATATCTAAATACAATAATTACCGACCGATCAGATGTTACGATTACGATGATCGATAATAAATATTTTGTCCCGAATTTCTGCAACTTCTCTCCTCCTCCTACACAATTTATCACATTTTTCATTCGTCCTCGTTGCTTCGAACTTTTCGGCGAATCGCAACGAGCATTGATTTTTAATATAGAATATTTTCTTTTTAAAAATCTAAATACGATAATTAATATACCAATCAGGTATTACGATTACGATGCTCGAAAACAAAAAATTATCTCAAACGACCCTGAGTGGACTCATAGATTCAGCGCTGTTTCGTAACTCACGAAATTTGTGTCAACTCTCCCTTATCAGACAAAAATAATACGCACTCGCGATGGAATTTTTTTTTTTGTCATTGCTCCACGAGCGCTTACCTTTTCGGCTTGCTGATCGGAGAACTGCACGCGCTGTTGATTGCCGTTGAACATTCGGCGATGCGCTCGCTTGAATTCTTCCATCAGCTGCAGTGACAAAGCACGAGTTTTCGTCAGTTAATTTATTCTCAAAAAACTAAACTCCAAATCGAATGAAAAAGTTTCATTCCCCTTTACCTTTAGTTTCTCCCCTTAATTTAGTTTAATTAATTTTTAGCTGGTTTTTCCCGACCAACGGGGCGGATAAAAAAAAATTTTCCTCACCTTGTCGTGCGTCACTTTATTTTCCTGGGCTCTCTGAGCTTCGGCATTTTGCGGTTTCTTCGGCTCGCAATTCTTGTCCTTGTTCGCTTCGGCTTTGGCGGCGTTCAGCATCCTCTGAAAGAATAAAACAAAAAAACACGAGTCAAGTGGCGCGTCTACGGCTTGAAAAATTTAACGTCTTCAACGATCCGATGCAAGGAGAACCGGACGAAGATTAGTCATGTCCTGCTTTTCTTTAAAAACTCAAGACTCGCGAAGCCCCACTCACAATAGCCGATTAGTCACGTTTCCGATCGATAGATAAAGCATTATCTTACAGGTATTCGAAAATTTATTATTCCACAAACTTTGGGTGATTCGCCGCTCAATGCGTCATCAGAATTTACTATCGGGATCGAAGTTATCGGGAAATTGCAATTTTTCTTTTCTCTACCGTAACACACTCGATCGACAGAGCCGCAGCTGTGATGCAGAGTCGAGTGGCAAGCGTACTCGAGTGGTTCTCACTCGAGATGAGTGAAAACTCCGTATTCTCCGCCGGGGGCGACGCCTCTCCGAGGTAGAGATCTTCACTTTCTTAAAGATACGCGGTGGGAGATAAATTTTCGATCCACTAACGAGAGCATTGCACCGATTGTTCTTGCTATTATTTTTTTTTTCCGCCCGAATAGAAATTTTCGAACGTTACACAGCTGACAAGGTCCTGGCAAGGCCTTGTCGGGCCTCCTCCGGACTCCTATAGGGCCCGATGTGACGCTCGAAAATTTCTACTCGGCCTAAGCACCCAGCGAGTCTCGGAAAGATCGGATCTCCGACGCATATTCTAATCTTAAAATTTGCATATTATCCAATCGCCGATCTACCTGCTGGGCCCGCCTCTGCAATTCCTGTGTTATGGCGGTACCGAGATCGGTATTCGGCACCGGTGAATTTTGTGCCGCGACCGGACAAGGTCGTACGACCCGCGGGGGAGCGGGTTCCGGTGTTTTGTTCGCGCATCCGGTCGCCGCCGCGACCGAAGAAGCGAAGGAGACGGTCGAGGCTGGCTCACACGAAGACGTCGAGACCGACGACGATGTCGAGGCCGAGTCTTTGCCGCAAGACGACTCGAGACTCGACTCTGTTTCCGTCGATCCTGTACTTCCCATCGACAGAGTGCTGCCCATTTGCACTCCCTGCATCGCTATCATTGGTTTTGTTTCTGAAATTAGAAAAATATTTGTAATAATAATAATAATAATCGGAACTGGGCAATATTTTCAAAATATGACATATTTTAGGAATTGGCTTTTGGGCCAATTAAATATAAAATACAAAATATTTTTTATCCACCTCCACATTTGAACGTTAAGTTAATTTTCGTGCGAAGTTGAAAATACATAGTCAAATCGGTAGATAAAGATTTTTAAAAAGAAAACTTCAGATTCCGAATGCTGAATGGCAAATGTGAAGTAAATTTCAAATTTGAAATGTAAAAAAATCTTAAAGTTGCAATGCAAAATCATATTGAGTGGTAAATATGGAAATGGATCAGATGTTAAAAAATATCGGATGGCAATCTAAAAAAAATGAGGTGAAATTAATGATAAATGTCGAGAGTGAACAAAAATTTAATCTCAAGTATGAAAAAAAATTTCAAAGGTGAAATTTAATTAGACAACATGAAATTGACTTTTACGACTTATATTAGGAAGTACTCAAACGAAGTCCTTTAAGTACAAAAAGTATTTTGTATTTAAAATACATATCGTATTTAGTAGTTTTTTTTTTGTTTAGTCTTTTACCCAACTCTGACAATAACACGCATAGTTATGCACGAAAAACTGCATAAGCTCGGAAGAAATTGGAGTTAAAAGCTACTGCGTGTTTGACGAAGATAACAGCAGCAGCGTATTCAAATATAGTTCGCTGACGGCGTTATCGCATTGATAACAAGCCAAGAGATATTGGAGTCCGTGGACAAAAAGTGTAAACGAAGTTCGCGGGTACGTTTAACGGTGAGCCTCGTTACCTGGCTGCCATTTGTGGGGAACTGGCGGCGGCATGCACGGTGGCGCCGGAGGGCAACCGCTCTGATGAACCTCCACCGTCGTCACAGTCTTTCGTTCGACGGACTGCGAGTCTCCGAGACGATTATCCTGCCGATGGGCGTTGTCCTGCAAATGAAATATAAATTGACCACATTAAGCGTTAATCAAGACAGGAATATTTTCATACGCGAGCTACGAGGTAATTATCGCAACTTGATCTCATTGCGGACGAACAAAGTTTCTATATCAATTTGTAGCTGGCGAAATCTCACGAAGATCAATTTTTTTTATTGTGTCTCTGATCCGAGTACTCCAGGTTCGAGGCATCGATCTCGCAATTATCCATTCCTCGTATACACGCGCATAAACGCGTACGATAATTACGAACAAATCGCAAAGAAGTGTTAGCGGGGTACGTTCTTAAGGAGGTTGGAGCGAGTGGTGTTCATTCCGCCTAAATTCGAGAATTTCGGGCAAGAATTGCAAACACTTCCCAATGTGATAAAAATCTGTAAAAATTCATACTTATTATAGGCACTGAAAAGACTAATTTTACATAATTATAATTTCAAAATGTTATTAACAAATTGTTGAAAAAAAAATTGTTCATCAAAATATGTGGTAACTCAACTTTTTTTTTAATGAAAATGATTCGTTCACTATTCGGAATACGTATGAATTTTTTCAGATTTTTATCTTTATTTTGATATCTTTATTTTATTAAAACAAGAAAAATCAAAATAAAGATAAAAATCTGAAAAAAATTCATACGTATTCCGAAAAATGAACGAATCATTTTTACTAAAAAAAAAGTTGGGTTACCACATATAGTGATGAACAATTTTTTTTCAACAATTTGTTAATAACATTTTGAAATTATTATTATGCAAAATGAATCTTTTCAGTGCTTATAATAAGTATGAATTTCTTCAGATTTTTATAACATTGGGAAGTGTTTGCAATTCTTGCCCGAAATTCTCGAATTTGGGCAAAATGAACACCACTCGCTCCAACCTCCTTAAGCTGACGAGAGTCCGGCGAGCGATTTACCGTTTAGCTTCGAGAAGGTTCTTATGTGGGCATGGTACGATACGACGTTCATGGATCGCTCGGGTATCGATACGGTAATTGCGACGGTGGGTGTATGTGGGCTAGTATGAGACTCTCAAGATAATTGCGGATGAGCCTCGGATAGAAAGTGCAGTTCATGCGTGACGCTCGATCGGCGCGTTAATGATAAAATAAATGGGCAAGTTAACGGCCAACTCCCGGGCTGTTGGCTTTTGCAACGCTTCTCGGCTGTGCTTCGCATATACGCTTGCATCGTGGCTGCGATAGACTTTATGCCCTCTCGATAAACGTCGATTGAAATAAAAGCAGCCTGGACGTTTCCTCATGGGGCGATTAGTCCGACATCTAGGCCACGCGACTGTGAAAGTTTTTCTTCCTTCTTTTTTACGGCTTTAATAATTTCAAGCTTGCCTTAGGAATATTGTACGAATTGCGTTCGTCCATCGGACAATCGTAGGTCGGCCCGTTGTCCCGATCGTACGAGGTGCGCCGGGTCCTTTCGTCGCGTGGATTAGCGTCGAAGTCGTGAGACTCGTAGTCACGAGGAGCTACCGGATCGTACAGCGGCTCCTCGTTATCGACTTTCGGGCTGGCATTGTGATTTTGACGGTAGGCCGGATGACATGGATATCCTGGATTCATGTTTTGATTTACTCTTATTACTGTTGTGTTGTTCGGCTTTCTGGTCCACTCCGGTCCCTGTAACGTTGATAAAATGACGTTTTAGATTCATCGAGATTATGGTGAGTAAAATAAATCAAATAATTGTTTAAATAAAAATTGCCAAGACAATTTACCTGATCGCTCGGAATACTCCATTCGGAAGATGAGCAGCTGCTCGTCGACATCGACATGGGCCATCCACCTCTGAAACGATAGAAAACAAAATATAGACCATTGAGTATCTGCGACAACGAAAAAAAAAATTACAATAAAAAGAAAAACTCACTTCAAGTTTATAATGCCGGTAGGTGGATTGCTGTAAGGGCCGAACGATCGACTCATGTCATAGCCACTGGAAGCTCTTATAGGCTGGCTCGTGTAGTCGTAGGGTGGATGTGTAACCACCGGTCGATTAACGACCACCTCGAGAATATCCGCCCCGCGCATTACCTCGATAGCTCGCTCGAACGGAATATTCGTCAGTCGCTGACCATTGCACCATATAATAACGTCACCGGCTTTCAGACCTGCCGCACGCGCCGGTCCGCCCTCCCGAGTTCCCTGAACATTTAAATCGTCCATTAGTATTGAAATATAATAATAAAAATATATATATATATCAATAAATAAATCCTATATATACTTTGGAAAAATATGGATTTTTTTTTGTTGATTTGCGATTTCGCGGACCAACATAACCACTAATAAATAAATAAATAGCTAAATAAATATAAACTCGATCACAGTATTCTAAAATGAATAGAATCTTGGTATATTTTTTAACCTGAACTGTGAGGCCTGGCACGATTCCCCGACAAACTCCACATCCCAATCTGCCTTTTTCTCCGACGTGGATTCTCAGACGCACTTGATTGTACGGCGGTAGCGTTCCTTTGTATAGTGAATGTTGCTGCTGGTGCTGCAGCTGTTGCTGCTGCTGTTGCTGTTGCTGCTGATGTTGCTGCTGCACCATGTGCCACGTTACAGGATCGTTTGGATTGCTTTAATGTAACGGAGAAGACGGTTTATTTATAAGTCAATCAAACAATGCAAGAACCCGAAGTTTTTTTTAAGAAGTAATGTACATACTCTTTCACTGGAATCATGCCCACACCTGTAAAAAAAAGTTAACAAGTCATTAGTGGATCGTCTGAAATCAATGGAGACTTGCTCTTAAAAAGGAAAAAAAAATTCCAATATTCGGAGCTCGTCAATTATCAATTATGATACTTACTTCTAATTTTCAAGACAAGATCCTGTCGATGTTTTGCCAGTAGCGCGATTTCCCTGTGCACAGCGTCCTCGACCGGATGACCGTTCATTCGTATGATCTGATCTCCCACCTGTCCGTTCAATCGTACAAGTTTCATTAGTGCACATTGATTCCATTATTCGATTGTCGATTATACATTTTATTCAACGATAAATGACCTATTATAATTGCATTCAATTATGAATAATCGATTACAATTATATTCAATTATGAATTATCGATTATAATTCTATTGAATGATGAATAATCGATAACAATTATATTCAATTATGACTTATCGATTACAATTGCATTCAATTATGAATCATCGATTATAATTATATTCGATTATGAATTATCGGTTATAATTTTGTTCAGTTATGAATTATTGATTTGACAATTAAATCGATCATAAATCGAAGAATGTGGCTCGTACCCTGAGGCCCATTCTCTGAGCTTCGCTGCCGGGCTCGACGTCGCTGACGTAAAACCCTGCTCCGTATTCGAGTCCTCCGCGAAGCGAGAAGCCGAAGCCAGGATAGCCTCGGCGAAGTCGAACGTTCCTCGTCACACCGATCACGGCCATTCTACCGTCCCCGGTGCTTCCGTTTCCGGGACCTCCACCGGCCGAGGATCCTGTGCCGGTGCTTGAGGCACTCGACGAGCGCCCGGACCTGCAAACACGAGAAAACGTTATTCGATTAAAAATCAAATCAACCGCAACAACTAAATCGATTATAAAATGTAATTTATATCTGCGGGACAAAAAGCCTCTTCTGCCGAGTTGTACAGAGAGGCTCTCAGAGGCCGGAGGGAAATTGAGTAATCAGGGGAATTTCCGAGCACCAACGTACTCTCTCCGAGTTTCCCGAGATTAGAATTATCTCGACCTAGCGCAGTAATATCAAGCGCCGCCGCGGCACGCCGATCGCTCGAGCGCTTCCGATTAGTTTCTGCGGTTCTCCACCGGGGCTTCAGCCTCCTGTCGATATAATTGCTCGACCGATCATCCGCTCGCGTGTATTATTCAATAAATCCTCCAAGCACTTCCAGTTTCAGACTCAAGGTTGCTCGAACGTTGCGATCCTTCGGTTTTTAATTAAACAACAACGTTAGCTCAGATGCGTAAAAATGTTTTTTTTTATGTCTCTCTTTTAAAAAAATCATTTTTTCAATTTTTGCAAATCGATTTAAAAAATACAAAAAATGACGGTAAGTTTTAAGAATTTCAATGTTCGTGAAAATTTTCCAAAAATGTTGGGATTAAAAATTACGATTTAATAAAAATATAACTATTTCCTCAAATTAGCGAATAAGGCAAATTGGGCAATGAATGGTTCACTAATTTTTTCCAAAAATGTTGTGATTAAAATTGACGATTTGAAAAAAATATTGCTATTTCATCAAATTAGCGAATAAGGCAAATTGGGCAATGAATGGTTCACTAATTTTTTTCAATATGTTGTGTCGTCACTTTCAGCTCATCTCTTGTGCAACTAATTCGTCCTCGCAATGTCTAAGCTAATGGCTCGCGATTACCTTGAAAAATGTCTTAGGAAATATATTTGCAGGCACGGTGTACACGGTAAGCACTACAGTTCGGCGTAAACTGTTACTGCGTAGCGAATGCCTTCGGCAGGCTGCCCAAGGAGTTGTCTTTTTTTCTCCAGCGCTATTAAGGAGGGAGTCTCGCTGCGCGCTGACTTCGCATAAGTTCGACAATAATAAGAGAAAATTGCAAGTACTTCTTGATGGTGTAAAAATCTGAAAAA
>JAPYZC010002779.1:0-15729 GCA_030522665.1 Ichneumoninae sp. A BG-2022a | reverse complement strand
TTCAATGCTTCTGCATTTATGAGGTCAGTTTTCATAAATAATAATCGATCAATCGATTTCTCTTTATCGACACTTTCGAGAACAGGCCTCCTCACTTTCGCGTTCTCCGCGACTCCGTTGTCCACTTGAAACATCTAATCCATTTTGCTTTACTCATCGCTCATCGGCGCCGAAACCCCGAAACCGCGTCCAGCCACGCTTTTTTTTAAGTAGATTTATTATTTACGACAATTCGTTTCGGCAGCCTGACCGCGATTGCCGAACGTCCCGAATTGTTGCTCGGCAAAACGGTCGTTCGGAAAGTTGTTCCTCATTATTATTCTCAAGCCGCCATCGACGACGCCGACGACGATTTTGCTTAGCTGATCGAGCCGGGTTATAAAATGGCCTGCGACGTCGAGGGCGGTGGATTGCTCGGCAACGCTGGCACCGGACCGTCCGTCCATTGGATCAACGAGTGTTCGACCATTTGCGAACTCTGAAAGTGATCCTTCAGTAGGGTTTGAGAAAAGTTATTGTGCATCGCGTAGGCCTCGTTTTCTTGATTCGGATCCCCGCATATTCTATACAAATCTGAAATATCAAAGAATTATGTTAATTTCGCGCTTAATGTGTATAACAAAATTTATAAATAATAATAACCTTTGAGTATTGCCGTTGCCCAAAGCTGCACGTGAACGTCGGGTATCTTCGACGCCAACTGCATAGCCGGTGTCACCATATTCATGGATTCTCGACTATTGCCAAGAGACAAAAATATGTGTCCGAGAAGTACGAGACTGCACGATGTTAGCCTGTTCAGGTCTTCGGAGTTTGCCATTTTCAGAGTTTCTCTGAGGTATCTCCTAGCAAATAAAAAAAATCATCATGAAAAAACAATATTGAAGATGTCGCAAAACCAAAACCCCTCGACCGATTCTTGCCGTATACCATAACGAAAATGATTTGATTAGTCTATTCCTGTGAAAAATTCCAGCGCGATAGCTCAAAATTTACGAAAACTAGATCGCGAATACACTTTTGTCGAAAAATTCACAATCTCATATGATCTAAACTCATAAAATCGTAAAGAGGCTGCTCTACTTGCGTGCCTAGTTTCGACCCGATAAAGCCGTTCTTGAGTTATAAACGGTTGAATTTTACAGACCTGACACACACACACACGTCTGGATTTATCCAAGCAGACATTTCTTCCACATGTAATTTTTCGACGTTTTGGAACATTCTGGATGCATTAACATGAAAATCTCGAAAAACAAAAAATTTCACGAAAACAAAGCTTCCTCCACGAGGAAGCAAAATGAGTTGAAAAAAAAATTACCAGCTATAACAAAAACTATCAATTGTTTTTTTTTTTAATCAATTTTTTCTCAATATTAATTGCTTGTTAGTTACTAACTTTGCTTCGTTGTATCGAGCTCCAAAAAATGCCTGGAGGCCCTGAACGTAGTAAGCCGCAGCTCTCAGCGAGTGCGAATGGGACGGCAGAGCCTCGGGATTTATTCTTTCCAGCAGCGCGCCCAACTCGGCGTCCCTCTTCGTTCTCAGGTACACGATCGCTAGATTCAGATTGGCAAAAGTCCGAAGTTCTCTCTCCGGTGACGTCTGTCAAAAACGATGATAATTAATTAAATTATCGAATAAGCTTAACTGGTGTCGGGCGGGTAACGAAAACAGTACCCTGAGCGCAGCGGTGAACTGGGCCTCGGCAGCCTCCATGCAATTCATCGACATCGCGTAGAGTCCGAGAAGCGCGTGGAGCTGAGGTCTGTGACCCTGCAGGAGTCTCGATTGTCGCCTGCACAGCTGACAAGCCTGTGATATTTCCGCCAGCGCGACGCTCTTGTTTCCCATTACCAGCCTGCACATGACTATGTGCTCGAGCAGCATCAGTTGAAAAATTGATAGTATGGGCTTGTTGTCGACAACTGAAAAATAAATAAATAAATACATAAATATATAAATCAATAAATGAGTATTAAATATTAAACGATACGATCTATTTATATCCGATAATTAAATAAATATTAAATATTAAACTATCCGATCTATTCAATGTTTAGAATAGGCAAGTTTTTTAATTAGTTTCATTCATGATCGAAAAGTAAATCGATAAGAAACAGTCGTACTCACTCTTTAATTTTTCAATTTGCAGCAATGCTTTTTCCGTATACTTGTGCGCTTTCTCCATGTATCCGGCTTGCATCGAGTGCATTACAGTAACGAGATATACTAAGACGTACAAATGTTCCTTTGGCATCCATATAAACATATCGCCGATGTTCGAGCCGGTGACGACTTCGTCGGACGGCCAATTCGGCGACATGATAGTCTGTATGCTTTGCTGCAGTTGCTTCAGGCACGGTTTTACGCTCTTCACCTGTCCGGCCATGAGGAAGTGGCAGACTTGAAGGACGAGAAAGTAAACCTTCAGGTACTCCTTCTGATGAGGATTACCCTGCCAATTCTCGACGTGGTGGCCCGCCGAGTTGAGCAACGGATGGACCTCGCTGAATTTCTTGTCTATCAGCAAAAGCATACAACGGCTTAACAGAAACAATACCCGCGTGTAGCTCGCGTTGCTGATGTGTGAGTAATCCACGCCCACGGCAAGCAGACTGCTCGCCGCTACAAAATCTTTCTCCGACGCGTGAATTTGCTGCAAATGAAAAAGAAAAATGTTAATACATTTTTTTTTTTATTAATTAGGAATAAATTTGGTATCTTTTAAAAACTTCAAACTCTTACCGCCAGCTGAAATATGAGCCTGCAGTGCCAATACACATTGTGCTGCGACAATTCTATGGCCTTTCTGAGGATAGGTTTACTCAAGTTTGGTTGCTGCTGCTGCTCGTACAGTTCGGCCACAACGCTCGCTGCCTCAAATTTAACGTCGTCAAAGGTATTTATGTTCTGACTTAGTCGCCACTGTAAAATAATGTAAGTAACAATATTAAAATATTAGCAATAGTAAATAGACAGACTACATTTTGTTTAAATTTAAGTATTGTACTTTCTGCAACGGCAGGGATAAAAATTAATTACTATCAATCGTAGAGACAGAAAGGAAACTTGTAACTGAAAACCCTCTGCAAAAAGTTACCTACGAATGATTAATTGTTCGATCTTACATGTCCAAGAGGGTTTGTTATTGTTGGACTGAAAAAAATATTAAAATTGTATCAATAATAGATGGAATCGTACAATTAAAAAAAAGTTTTTATTAAAAAGGAGTTTCCTCAATGATACGAATAAAAGTTTATCACAAACGATCGTACAGACCAAAAAGGAACTTTTAACCGAAAAGGAACTGCAAGTTATCAAATATTCGATCATGCATGTCCAACAGGATTTGTTATTGTTGGGCAGAACATTTTTAATAAATATTATCAATGATAAATAGAATAATTAATTTTTTTATTTTTTAGAATAAAAAGTAGTTTTCAAGATGACGCGGATAAAAATTGATCACGAACGATCGGACAGACCGGAAAGGAACTTTTAACTGAACACCCTCGGCAAAAAGTTCCCTGCGAACTATAAATTGTTCGATCTTACATGCCCAAGAGGGTTTGTTATTGTTGGACCGAAAAAAAAAAATGGCGAATAGGTTAGAATCTCCCGAAGCGCCGAAAAAAACCTAGTTCGTTAGTGCGAGAATTGATCATCGGGCACGAAAATACGAGGATGACAACGATGAAAATTGGTATGAAAAAGGGATGGAGAAAAACAATAACAATTATCGGAAATGTTGTTTCTTACCGCCTGTTCGAGATGCGAGCGCGCCAAGTCAATGTTTTTCGTGTGAGTTAGCAAAATATTGCCGAGCTGTAGATGCGTCCGTGCCTCGACGCGGGGCGGTGGCTTGAAGTTAAACACAGCTTGCAGACACTGTATGCATGATTTTATGTTCGGCGGACTCGAGGTACGAAAATTTTCAGCTAAACCGAGCAACGATAAATACCAAGCGTCCTGCGAAGACGCCATTTTGACATTTCTGGTCGTCGCGCGAACGTCTCTGCGGACGTGATTGTGTGTGTGTGTCGAGCGTGAGACTCTCCTGTTTCCCACCCGAAAATTAACCGACCGATTAATTTCTTTCACTCCCGCGTGCGTCGCGACTCAATTCACGACTGACGAACCGTTGTTCGGCACTCGCGGTTTCACGGAGGACTCGCGGAGACTGGATCTTTGCAGAGAATAAATACACCGTATTGACATTATGCGCGTCACTTTGTATTTATCAAATTTATCGACTGAGGATAGACCGACTCTAGTCTCACTTTTGTGAGATGCGGTCACGGACGGACGGGACTTTAGACGTTGGACTACCGGCGTTTTGGGATTTTACCTCTGGTACTATAGCGAAACGCATTTGCCGGCAATAAGAATTATGGTATTTACAGATTTATTATTTAATTAGTTACATAATTATAATTAAATTGTTTAATGTACTAAAGTCGTAATACGACCGGGGTTTTATAAAACTCCAGCTTAGTTTAATATTATTATTCTTATATACATTAATGTAAATCGTTTGCAGAAGGAGAAATGCGTCAAATTAAGTTAAACAAAAAATTAATTATTTCGTACATAAAATGTCGTTGAAAAATATGGTTTTCAGTGGCGATTAATTGACCAGTTGTTCGACGATTCGCGAACTGTTTATCGGGTGACGATCACCTGGCCGAATGAAAATTGCTTTAAATGCGCTTTGTTGTTAGACTGGTAGCCTGCGATGAGGATAGGACTTAAGGGAAGGCTAAACACGCATGAGTGCGGGAGAGACAAAGTTACAATTTTCGTTACCGACTTAGTCTGTTTCATCTGGCCTTAAATTTAATGTATATTGCGCACGGACGCTAGTTGACCGACGAAAGAGTTTTTAAAGCAGCCGTTTCAGAATATGTTCGAACTTTGTTGCAATTTGTTTATTAACTATACTAAATAGAAACAACATTTTTTCACACTCCCGAACGGAGCCATTCGGTGCGTGAAGACTTCACGAAGTTTCACGCACGCGGTTCGCGTATGAGATTGCAAGGTACATTGCCATCGTTCGAACTAAGTGACGATCGGTAACTCAAATTTCTATGTTTTTCAAAGGTACCAGTCGTTATCGGACTAAAAATTGCTAGATTACAGTCGCCGGGAGATTCTCAGCTTTAGGGTTTCTTCGTTCCGTTGCTTTTTCGCTACTGTCGACGGATCCAAGATGGCCGCGTCGGTCGCAGGTTGTAAATTTAATATTTAATTTGATATTTCGGTAGTTGTAAACATTTTCTCTTCCTCGAATTATCGTTTCAGCCGTCAAAATTTCTTTCGTTAATGCGTTCACAAGCTTTTGTGAAATAATCATTTTGGTTGTTATTTTTTTTATTCCAATAAAAATTGTGCCGTTCCATAACCCATTCGCTAGCAATAAGTTATTATATTTGTTAATATATAAAGTGATTATTAGAATGCACAGCTATGTTTGTTGTTTTTACGTTGTTAGGAAGTAATCGATTACCATTTTATTAGGAAAATTCGTCAGTGCCCTGTGTACTCTGAGAGGCACAACCGGGCGGCTCAATTTGGGATCCGCACAGTCGTGCACATTGCTGCAAGCCCGTAACTACGCCGCTCGTAAGGGTACAAGGGAGCGTGCGAAGAAGAAGAAAGTCAAGGTTGAAGTTCAAAAGGTCGGATTCATTCCACACAAAGACAGAGATTTCAAAAAGTAAGTATCACCAATGTAATACTCAACATTTGCTTTGGTTTCTCTAAGATCTAACTTTTCGATACAAAAAATATATCCGCATATAACTATATTTTTTATTACATTTACTTTGGAGTGTAATATTTTCTTCGTGTCTGTGATCGATTACTTTGGTAGTTCGTGAGCTTTGAGAATGTTGCACAGATGCAAACCTATTTGTTTTTTTTTTTTTCTTAAAAAGCCAGTATTACCAAAGCTTTGGTTTCTCTAACTGTTAAGAATGTAATCTTTCTAACTTTCCAATACAAAAATGCTAATGATATTACAGTAAGTTATATCCGGGTTTAACTATCTTTTTTATTATAGTTAATTCAGACTGTGATATTGAGATGCAATACCAATTGTTCCGTCCGCATTCACAATTTGTGTCCATACAAGTGACACTCTTAATCCAAAGGAGATAAATCTTTCGATGAATGTAAAATATATTTTTTTATTTCAGTGCTATTATACCGCTGGAGAAAATAAGACCCGACGACTCGTCGAAGCCCGACATTCCTGACGATGACGTTTGGCTAGGACAGTTTTATAAATGGAAGATTTATTCTTTCGCGGAAGCTATACAATGTGCGAAAGAGACAAATTGTCCGGAAATGTTGGACATTCCAAACGCGTTTGTCCAAGCTGTGATCGAGCTCGACATGAAGGGTCAGAAGCCGAGCAAGCCAGTCACGCAATTTTCACGAATCTGTCCTGTACCTCACAGGTTCGATCTCGGCGAGAACAGAACCCTGGCAGTTTTCTGCAAGACTCCCGAGATGCAGGCAGAGGCTAAAAAAGCGGGTGCAACCGTCGTCGGAGGGCACGACCTTGTAGTCAATATACAGGTAAATGGGGATGCTTGAAAAATTCGATCATTCAACATTACTCGAATTTATCTGTTACTGAAAACTGAAATTTTATTCACAATTTACAACCGTTCCAACGATCCAGTATTTAGTCGTTATTCGACGTGATTTTTTTGACATTTCGGAACATTCCGAGCACGTTTACACGAAAATTTCGGAAAACAAAAAAGGTCACGAAAATAAAGCTTCTCTATGATGAACCAAAAACTTGGTCTCCAGTCTTTCGACGACTTAACTCAGCTCAGTTACTTCGATGGATCTCCGCAAAATCGTTATTCGAAACCACTTATAGGCTGCGTTTTTGTCTCGTGCAGAACTAAGTCAATGGTTTTGAACGGTAACGTTGAGAAATCGTGAACATTACTAACAAATCGGTCGCGAATCTTCAATACCGATGGAAGCTTGATCTGCTGATTAAGAATTTACAAATCACCTCGTAATAATTCCTAGAATGTTCCGGGTCATTGAACTCTCGAACGTGCCAGTCGGCTCGAAAGAAACACCGGCCAATGTGGCGCAAACATTTCTAACGCGATCGTCCATTCAGTAACGAATTGATAACGATACCATTTATTCTTCTTTCAGACCGGAGATGTCGCTGTTGCGGATCTCGACTACGTAGTGGCGCATCCGGATATGATGGCAGAGTTATTACTTATCAAAGGTCTCTTGAAGAAAAAATATCCAACTCCTGGACAAGGTACGGTTTCGACTATGTCGAGATCTATTTTTTGCCACCTTGCATTTCATATATTTCGAGTCGCCACAAAGTCACATACGACAATAAATGTGTACATTTGTTTCATGCTCAAGGTTCCCTCGGTGCCAATATTCCGGCACTGGTAACGCAATTCTTGTACGGCGTCAAATACAGCGGTCGTCCTCACGAGCGGCAGCCTCTTTACGGCCTCGCCCAAACTTCGTTTGGAAGGGTAGGTTCTCAAATACTAAAAAACTAAAGCCGAGGACTTAATCGTTGTTTATAAAATTCCAGCTCGACATGGAACCGTCGAAGCTTGAAGAAAACTTGTCTGCGGTAATCGACGATATCATGGCTCACCGTCCGAAGCGTCCGGGCCCTTTTATAACCAGGTAAATTTGATTGATAAAAAAAAATCTGATCTGAAGTTTTGCGCTCAAACTATTAACTTCGAACGTACGGGCGCCTAGCGCCGAGAGTAAAAACGCAGTCGGGGGCTCTGCGACCTGAGCTGTAAATGTAAATTTCGAATGACGAATAAAATTTGTATCATCAATATATAGTGTGCTATATACTTTATATTGATGATACAAATTTTATTTCACGCAAATATAAAATCGTGAACATTACTCTTGAAAGAGTATTTTTTCAAATGTTGATATCATCAATATTTTTCTACATGAAGGATTAACACTCTCGTTAATCAACTAACGTCGTTCATTGATTCGTCCGTCATAATCGAATGGTCGCCGTCCGAACCGGATAATACGAAACTTCTATTTTTGTCAGACGGACGTGAAAATTACGTTTTCGTTTATAATAATATAATATCTATCTATTTTTTGGTGTTTTGTTTTGTTTTAAAGAATAAAAATCACGACTCTACCATCGGCGGAACATTTCACGCTTGATCATGAATTATACGTGAAGGACGGTAAGGAAAAAGCTGACGACGACGACGATGATGATGATGATGATGACGAAGAAGAAGGAGTGGATAAAAAACCTGTTGTAGCCACTTCTTAAAAACGATTGTGTATTATATTCATAAAAAAAAGAAAAATTGTACCTATAAGAGTTGCACATTCTTTCGGGCGTCAATTTCTCTATAACACAAATATGTTTCCTGTTAAATTTTCTCTACCTCAAGTGCCAAATATTGTTTCAATCTGAGATGGAACAAATAGGTGTCTGGATCTACAAGAGCGTTTCAATACCATCTCATCCACAACAAGAAAGCCAGACAACAGGGTGAACAGATTGGGAACAATGAGAAAAAAGATGAATTACGACTCGAATTTCCGTCAGAAACGCTGAAATAAAATACATTTTTCACGGCCAATTATTCGAGAACAAAATCAACCTCTTTTGGCGAGAATAACTTCTTTTGATTGTCAATACATATAATTCGCGATTCGATATCAACTGGCAAGTAACTAGCAGCTTGGGCGCCATAAATCGTTGGTTGTTAAGGTGAAGTGAAAGTCACGTGACGGAGCCAGAAGTGCGAGAGAGATAGCGCCATTGGTCTTACGGTGGAGCGAGAGAGAGCGATGGAGAACGTGTTTCACTTCACCTTAATATTTAGCTGGCAAAATTACCGCACGCGCCGAATTGTTTCTCAGAAAAAGATGTTCACGTTTTTTTACACGAGTTTGTAAAATAACCGGTAATAACTATCAATATTTGAGCAATGGGAATTTTAATAAATATACCGTACCGATAAACGGGATTGGTTCAGCGGTCGGTCCGTGTTCGCTGTATAAAGCGGGTCAGAGGAGCTCGAGGTGTCAGTCGCTCTACGGCTCTCGTAGAAGCAACAGCTCACGATGGATGAGACAATGCGATGTCGAACATAGGTGTTACCGTGTACGGTCGCTCGGCGAGAGTTATGGGTTCGTCAAGCGCATCGTCGTCGATATGGGTTCGTAGAGAGATTAGTGTACAATTTACTTTCAGCTACTCTACTTGAAAGCCTTCTGGCGATTGAAAGGAACGCACCTGTTGCGCAATTTCATGGCGGCGTGAAAATGAGCATGGATAAAAAAAATCTTAATCATAAATCTTTTCAATGCAACATTTATTTTTGTTTTTAAATACAAAAACAAAGAATTCGATAGCGTAATGCTGCACATGTGTTAATAGCATCTGACGTCACTGATGTAACAGTCGTTCGATTACAATTGACTAAAGAATCGAACATCATGGCCGACGTTTTTACATTAATATCAATTCCGTCGCAAAATCTTCGACTTGTCTTCTCTGGCGTCTTGATTTCGATGAAAATATATAAACAGTTTCGAAAATCCATTCGCAGTATACCTCGAAACTGTACGAAGTTACCGAAGAAGTAACAACAACAGACAAAAAAAATCGTTCGATAATATCTGCACGGGGCTCTGTAAATGCAAAATATCTCCGAGCGCCGCTGGTAGCGGCCTCGCGTCGGAGTTCCCTTTACCGGTGAATCGGCTGAGCGTAAGGCAGCGACTGCCCGAGGAGCGTGGAAAGAAGGAAGGAAGGGTCTCCCGCGTAAGCCTCTCGTCGAAGAAGTGAAGTGAAGCACAGTAAAAGAGAACGGAGAATGGTCGAGCGCGCGGTCGGGGCGATGGTGGGGCGAGCACGGCGCCTGACCTACCTGCCGGTCTCCCGAGCTCAGTCGTTGTCCGCCAGGTTGAAAATCCGTCGCTTCCACCTGGTGCCTCCTCGTTCCGATCTCGCCGCGCACGTTACAAAACCAGCGGCAAACGTTGTATGAAAAAAAAAAAACTTTTGCTTGCCGAACACAACGACGATTCGTCCGTGCGACAAACACGAACCACGTGATCCGTCGGTTATTAGCGACCGGAAGTGCGCGCCTTTTATTTACGTTTCCCGACGGTGCAGGAGACCTCGGCCGACCGGCGGACTCAAGGACCCTCGAACGCAACAATATTATTCACGCACTGCGTCGAAAGACCGTGAAACTTATATCTGTCTTCGAGACTGGCGAACGAGAGCGAGAATACGCCGCTGCCGGCTCTAAGTTTGCGCGCATCTTAAATCTTCGTATCGGCGCATGGTGCGAATGAACCTCTCGTAAAAGAAATATAGAAAAGAAAACAAAAGATTTGAGGTTATTGTGTGCAGTGTCAGTGTTTACCCGAGTGCTTCCATATTTTATCTGTGATTGTTATTATTATTGGTTGGTTCTTTTGTTTTCTTTTTTTTTAATGTTGTTACGTGAGACGAAAAATTGATATACGTTCTCGATGGAGCTCTGAGATAATACTTCACCGCATCGACGATCAAGGTGGACATGCCGGTTGTCGCTGATTGTTGGAATTAATACATCACAGCCATGGTGAGTGCCCATTATCTGTTTCGTTGCGATCGCCCGAGGCGGCGATTTTTTTGTATACATTTTTGTGCTTCCGCAGAGAGGAAGCTTTGTTTTCATGGCATTTCTTTTTCTCGATGTTTTAATGTTCAGAATGTTTCGAAGCGTCGAAAAACCGTATCAAATATTCAGCGGGGAGTAAAGTAAGTGGTGCATTCATTCAGCAGAATTTTTTTAAATACATTGCCGCGAAACAACTATTAATGGAGAGATTTAACAAGGTAATTGTTAAATCTAATGCAGCTACTGTTACGAAAATGAGCATTTATTTTTTTCTTGTAAGTAATCGACGAAAGGCGATGATGAGGGTTTGGGATGGTTGAAAATCGAGAAATCTAAAGGTGATGATTTTCTCTTACTGACAAAGTTTCGTCTCTGAGGAAGCCGCACAATCACGAAGAATGCTTTTTCATAGGGTCTTTGTACTCAAAAGTGGGGAAGCTATGTACATTACGTGAGAAAAATGTGTAAAAATCTCGATTCTTACTTTTTTTAATTTTTATTTACGTTATGTCCTCTGCAGTGTTGCATACACAGCGGAGGGCGATCTGGTTGAGCGTTGCGTGGCTCCTGTGCTGCGTTTCACCTTGAGCTCGAGTGGCTGCCCGATCTATAGCGGGACAGCCTTAGAAACGAGAATCGGTCGATAAAATTCTCAAGTGCGAGCGATTTGCGGAGAGTGGCAGTGCGGCTACGAAATATGAGCGGAATCGTAATCGTCCGACTCGGCGTGAATTGCAATTTAGGTATGATAATTTTGTCGCCTCGGAGCTAGTCGACAGCGGTTTATTTTCTGAGACGACGATCGAAAGGGATTCCGCGAAAGAAATCGTTCGCGGTGATCGCTCGCGCGAATGAATTTTCAGGCAACTGCTCGCACGGGTGACTGGTCTTCTATTTCCGATCGCTTTGCTTCCCGTTGCTTCTTCTCCAGTTCTGAGACCGGCGTCTGGCTTCGATGCGGTCGGTGCGAATATTCATGAATTGTTGCTGCTAAAATGTGTGCAGTTTTTTTATTAATCGCGTACTTTTAATGCATAAATGAATTCGAATATGCATTAAACTACTCGCGACGTTAAAAAAATGCCTATGGGATTCAATGCACTGTTACTGTAAGATTTTATGCACAAACTGGTATATAAAATCTCATGTACAATTATTATGAAAAATTAACGTGCTGTGTAGTAGAACTTTAGAATTACTTTATTTTTAATACTTTATTTTTTATTGTGCATTAAATGTACTTTAAATCCTATAATTGACTTTAATTTCACTGTAAAAGTCCACTAGTTTTTCATCATAATTGAACATTAAATTTAATGTACAAGTTTTCCCATAAAAACTGCCAGTCTGGTGCATTATATTACATCTACAATTTTGTTTACTTAAGTTTTTAACGATACACGTTAATTAAAAATTATAAAGTAAACATTTACCGGTTCACTAAAATCGGAGATAGTACCCTCTTATAAGTTATATTCGCGATTCACCATGTCGATACCGGAAGCAGGAGTTAAGAGTTCCGCTTATCGCCGGGAGGACAAAAGTGCCCGACCATAATTTTATTGCACATAAAAATATGGTCGGAGATTATACGTATATGTATTTTTTAACGATCCTCGCACGATTACCCGAAGTTCGCATGAATAATCCTCAAGTTAGGAACGTTATCCGGCCTGTTGAATGGAACGTCCGTGTTCCGGCGCGTGTCGTTTCCTTTCTCACAGAGAGAGAGTGTACGCGATCGGGAGAAACGTTTCGCGGTCTTGTAATAGTACTATACATGACTGCGGAACTCGGCGCCGGTGTTGTCGGGTACAAGACCCGCGGGGATGCTACAAGATCGCTTCGCGTACATGTAACTCTGCAAATACTATGCGACCTCGATGTACCGCAATCGACGATTTCGAGCTAAACATTTTTCATACACACATATATACCGTGATAATATATATCTCTCTACAATATAACAAGATTTCGCCGCCGCCGCCATGTCAAGAATGGGGGGGATGACTCAGAATAATAAGGGCCTAAGTCCATTTAGCTTAAAGGGACTTGGAATGATAAGGGCTAGAGCCTTTCTTTTTTTAATATAAGTATATATATCTCTCTCTATAATATAAAAAGATTTCGCCGCCGCCGGCGCTGCCGTGTCAAGTATCGAGGGGGAGGGGGGGGGGCAGTACTTGGATGGGTGACCGCGGTCACCAAGTATTGAACCCGTCTTTTGAAGTATTTAGAGTAAGCGTTTACGTCCAGAAATTGGTGTGAGTGCTCGAAGCGCGCGAGCCACAATAACTCGCTAGTGTATATATATATATAATATATATATAATATATATATATATATATATATATGGATCTTTGAAAAATTCATATACAGATTTTTGTTTCACAAAAAAGTAAATAAATCTCTAAAAGGTAGGTTCAATTTGCGCCCTCTGATATATTTTGCATATACTTTGACGATTCTTTTTCGTGAAAGTGGAGCGCTCGGACGATAAAGTATCAGTACGGAAAAGTACGAAAATTTATTGAAAGTGCGATTGCAATTTGTGCAGTCACGCAACGGAAGTTCTTCGAAAATATTAATATTGCGGGGATGAAAAAAATTGCATATAAATAATGATCTCGGACACAAGACCTGCGGGGATGGTACAAGATTGCTTCGTGTACATGCAACTCTGTAAATAGCATACGACCTCGATGTATCGCAATCGACGATTTCAAGCTAAACATTTTTCATACACACCCGTATATACGCCGAGGAAATAACTATCGTCATAACATATCTATATATATCGGTCTATGCAAAATCCATTATTTTCCATTGTACGGCTTCAGTTGCCTTTTACATTGTCTTACATCTAGCAAAATGGTAACATTCTTATATCCTCTCTCTTTCTACCAATCACTATCAGCACACCAGTCAGCTCGCATACATAACCCATACACTTTACCTAAAGAACACGGTATAAAAACCCTTAATATTTATTTGTGCCCTCTTATATATTTCGCATACACTTTGACGATACTTTTCGTGAGAGTGGAACGATACTCTGACGATAAAGTAAATACAGAAAGTTGTGAAAATGTATTCAAAGTGCGATTGCAATTTGTTCAATCATGCAACGCTACCCTTAAAACTATTAATAACTTTTATTACCTTTATTACATTTGGAACTATTATGTTGCACGTATAACAAAAAATGGCATAGAAATACAATTACAGCTACTTCTTGAACAATTAAGAAGAAGCCTATAAAAATTTAAACGTGTTACCATTTATATTATTTTTCATAATTTTTCGTTAATCGACTTGAAGCATTTTAACTTCACGATACTATTTTTTTCATTATTTTTAATCATTGATTTATCAATCTCACGTTACTGCGAACTGTCGATCGATCTCTGCTTACTGCGAACTAATTGTTTTTTTTAAACTTCAGTATTCGTGGTATAATGCTCATAAGACGTATATAACTCGTTCTACGTAATTCTCCCGCAATGCCATCCGTCATACAGTCATTCCCTTATACCGACCACCAATTACCAAGTTCCAGTTGCTGCTTCGCGATTTACACTTTAAATTCAAGAAGTGCGCTCCTTCGGGGCGTCTCGCCGAAGTCCCGGAGCACCGGCTCTTCCACGAAATCGGTATAATGAAAGCTCGCGTTGGGAGTTCCACGCTGCCGCTTCATTTTACACGGATCGAGATCGCGCGCGAAGAACTCTCCCAGAGATCTGATTAATTCATTGATTCGTCGTATTGTTGCCGAACAAGAACCGCTGAGCCGGAGAGTTGAAAATTAGTTTTGCTGTACTTGGTACTAATTAATATTTCGGCATCGAATCAACCATCCAGAGAATTCGTAATCAAACCTTTATCCAATCGTCTCCAGCTTGTCCCTGCATCGATATTTTATTTTTTTAAATCCACTCTATAATCAATTAAAAAGTGGTTTTTATCGCTGTTATTTTTTTTGCTCATTTCGAGCTCTGATCGCCCAATTATTACTCAAAACAGTTTACGATTTTGGAGCTTTCTTAAATCTTTTTCTGTGCATACATTTTTTTGGTAAAAAAAGAAAAGAAGGCGAGTCACACTGATAAAAAAATACGGTTGAATTAACTAAGATTCGGGCACGGACGTTCAACTAAATATATTATTGGTACACTTAAAAAATTGGTTAGTTCAACAATGTTTTGGTTGATTTCACCTAAATATTTTTGAGTCATTAAAATATTTTGTTCAGCCAACAAAATATTTATTTGAACGTCCCAGCCCGAATCTTAGTTGATTCAACTGTACTTTTTTATCAGTGCAATGAAAATAATGAATTAAATTTTTGTTTGTCGACGTGCAAACAAATTTGCTCCAAACAATGCACGATTTATATGCACATTTATATTTATATTTTTTGCACATTTATACATTTGTTGGTTTAAAAAAGAAAAGAAAGGAGTGGGTCATCAGTTGAAGAAAAAAAAATGGAGACCGATAAAATTTTTGTTTGTCGTCGTGCAGACAAGTGTTTCGATGCGAAGGCGAAAATTGCTCAATCTATTATGCCCGGAGCATGCGAAGTGTAATTGTGTGTTGCGGGAAGTTGCAGGGGTTCGCGTTTCGCCGCGGCAGGACGGGTTGCTGGGAAAAAGAGATAGTAAATTTGCGGAGATGGCATTTCAGGCTCTTGGGCGGCTTTTATATCGTTGCTCGGTTTCTCGCGGAACTCTGCGACCCGAGAAACACTAAAGTATATCTCTCACGTCGCGAGCAGACAACGGAAGCTACACCGCCGGCGGAGAGTTTCGCCTCGACGTAATTAGTTGCAGAATTACAAATATACCGATCGAGATTTACGGCTGTATTTCTCACCGGTTGCGCTATTTATATCTTCGTCTCTCCACGCATCCTCCGAGAGAATTATTAGTTTTGTGCCATACCGGAAACGAATCTAAATCATATTATTATTACCATTATTATTATCAATATTTGATTAATAATAATAAAAATATTAATAATAATTGTCGTTATATCG
>JAPYZC010002778.1:0-15655 GCA_030522665.1 Ichneumoninae sp. A BG-2022a | reverse complement strand
CTAGTCTCGTGATAACCATAGGCTGTTAATGTATGTTTAGTTTGTTATGTAGTCTAGAATCAAATGTTATTTTATATTTTATGTTTACTATTTTTATTCGGATATTTAAAGATTTTGTATGCTGAGCTCTGTATTGGGTTTAATCTAAATCGATAAGAAAGGAGAAATTCGTCAAATAAATTAAATAAAAATTTACTTATGGAAGGTTTGGCGACAATTTACTTTTTCCCTAACCAATTTTGAAATTCCCTGATTTTTCTCCGATTCCCTGACAAAGTTTTTGTTTCCCTGACTTTTCCCGGTTTTCACGGTTTTCCCTGACCGCGGCCACCATGTTTTTGTTGTCGTTTCGTTGCCGGTGAGAAATGCATACCTCGCTCGAACGCGTTTCAGTGTTTCGAGCAAATATTCTTCCGTGCTGCTGCAGTTGTGAGCCTGCATGATGAGCGGCAAAGCCGGAGGTGGATTCGGCGGAACAATATCCGCCAATTGTTCTCTGTACTCTTTAGAGACGTCCAAACACTCGAGAATAAGTTCGGCCGCTTTTTCGGCATTGACGGTTTTTCTGGATGGCAACAATTGCTGTTTTTGCCCTTGTACGACGGTCGTTTCTGCCGTGGCCAATTCGTTTTCCTGCTTCTCGCGTTCCTCCTCGGCTTCGTCCTCCAGCACCAACGGCTCGGTCGAACGCTCGTACATCCTAACGACTTTGTCCGATCCGCAGGAAACCACGAAAATACCGTTGGGGGAAACGGCGCAACTCCACGCCTCTCCGGAGTGTCCCTAGATTTTTTTCACAAACATTAATTTTGTGTACTTATAAAATTTTTATTTTTTTCACTCGGTGGGAAAATTGCAGTTTTTGTGAAAACCTCAATTTTCACTCGTTGTGAAATAATCTTATTATCGTATCGAGATGCGCCTTACTTGTAGGGTTACGATTTTCTGGAAACTGTCGCCGTCCCATTCCTTGACTTTGCCGTCCTTGCCGCTTGTGAAAATGTAATGAGTTCTGGGAACGAACGACAAACCCGTCACGGAATCGTCGTGCGCGAATATAGATTTGTGACAGTCGCCGAAGTCCATGCCCCAAATTTTGATGTTTCTGTCCGCCGAACCTGTCGCTATCAGCGTCGAGTCGCTCGATATGTCCATGCACAGAACGGGCAGTTTGTGACCGTACAGGGATACGAAAAACTATAGAAAATTCGATTAGTCATCAATTTTACTTTTTTTGCACATTTTTGTAAAATGCTAGTCTAAAATCTGTGCTATGTAAAATCTATTCTATTACCTTGAAGGTGTCGGGCTGATTCGGACGCACAGAACGCTCTCCTCCAGGTTCAAAGTTCGCGAGTGCAGCAGCGACAAAACTTTGACTTTTGCCTCACTTTCGGGATCTTGAACGAGCTCGAAATTCCAGAACTTGACTGTTTTATCTCCACCACCGGACGCAACACCTTTCTGTTGGCAAAATAAATCATTTTTTTACGGATTAAATTTGATACAAGAGTCGGGATGTTCGTCGCACAGTTAGAATATAACTAATTATCTCCGGCAACGTGTGACAAATTTAGTAACGTATTGATTTTATCTTCCTCTGTACACTTGTAAAATTTGAAACGAATAATTAACAAGGTTAAAACGTCATGAATTTTACCATGTCAGGAAACAGTGTGACGCTCCACACTTCCTTCGTATGCGCTGGAATTTCCTCCAAAACATCACCCGTAGCGATATCGATTATGAGAATTTTTCCATCCTTGAGACCGACGATCAGATGCCTGTCGCCGGGTACGAACGTCGCCGTTAGTGCGTATCCGCATTCTACAGTTCGCAAACACGCCAGCGATGGTCTGAAAAATGTAATGTAAGAAAGTTAAACAATAGAAAAATATTGTTTCTTACACGACAATCGAGGTGTATTAATTTCTTTTACCTGTTCCATAATTTAACGGAGTCACCGCTAGCCGTGACCTGCCGTTCTTTACACTTGATTGCTATCGAATGCAGCTCCAAAGTGTTGTTGTTGACGCCGATGCAAATCTGCAACATAGTTTCGTAATGCATTTGTGAGTATTAAAAAAATCTCTTTATGGTGAGTATACAAAATTTGCGAGTTAATAAAAAACCTTAAAAAAGAACTAAAAAAATTGTTTACCCGAAGCTCGCCACCTTTGCCCATAACCAGGTCCAAAGCCTTGGCTTTGTGAGCAACTTTCGCAACGGGAAGACGTTTCACTCTGTCTTTCAGCAAAGCACATTCATGCGGAGTGGGTTCGTCGTTGTTCTTCTCCCTGGTGGAATAAATCGAAAGTTTAAGTGCATAGAAAAAAAAGAAAAATTCTGTTTAAGCATTAAGCTATGCCAATAATGTTACAATAACAATCTCAACTATATCGACGTACTTCAGCCTTTCTTTCTTCAATCGCTTCGCCACTTTGACTTTGACCTCATCGTCCGGTATGAATTGGAACGATTCTATAGTGTTGTCGGTTCCGTGACAAGCGACGATTGTCCGCGTGAGATCGGCGCACAACGAGACGATGCGGCCTCTGCCCTCTCTCAGTATGCTGCCCATCCTTTCGCAACGCAACGAATATTTCTGAAAAAAAAACATATATATTGACGATCGATAGTGTATTTTTTTTTTTATTGCAATATTTTTTCCGTCAAGATTTTTCGTTACGATTTTCTATTTTCACTAAATGCAATCGTACTTTCTTTTTACCATCAGTAGTTTTCTTCACGAATTGGGCTCGTCCCGTAAATAAAATAAATAAATAAATGAATAAATTCGAAGGAACGAATACTTACATCGTCCTCTGAATTAACGTTCAGACTTTCGAAATTTTTCACTATATCGGTGCTCTCGGTGTCGACGAAGGATATCTTCCAAACTCGCAGCTCGTTGTCGTTGCAACCGGTGACGAGATACTGATCGTTTTTAATAACGGCGAGGCCCCAAACTTCCGACCTGTGCTCGACGATGGTTCTAAAATTGTGCTCCGTATCGAGGTCCCAGAACTTGACGAACATGTCCTTGCTCGAGCTGACAATTATGTTGTGCTCGTGCATAAACGACAATTGCGTTATCACGCCTTTGTGACCGGCCAGACGGCAGATACCAGTTTCGGCGACGACGTCCCATATTATTATATCCGTATCCTGAAAATAGATTTAATGATCTCTTTAGAACGTTCATAATAGAGTGCTAATTACACTATCTTACATCAAATATTATGATCGTTATTACTATTAATATTAGAAATCACAGAAAGAAAATTTTTAACTTATAATATCTACATCTTTGTAAGTTTACATTTATAGTCTCGGATTCAATTATTGTGGCTTGTAATGTGTTCCATGCAGTCACAAAAACATTCCCTGTTTGACTGGGAATGTTTTCAGGGGTTTCTTTGCAACGGTGTCATCCTCAGCTTCGAACTTATTTTAATTTTTTATTTTATTAATTTATTTTTAATTATATCACAGAAATTAATTAAATTAAAATTAATATAATTTTTCATTTAATAGACTATAACATTTTTTATAAAAGGGTTTTTCCCGTGGAAACAAATAAATAAGCAATCACAAAAATAATAGATTTCGGATTTATTGCATGAGACTTATAGACCATAACTTTACTATGTCGGTTTACATTAAATATATATATATATATAGTAATGGGAAAAAAATATAAAGAAATATACAAAGGAAAAAAAGATATATTAAAAAATATATAAATAGAAATAAAAAAAATATACGTGAAAATGAAAATGTTCCATAGTGACGGCTTTGGCATTTAAAAAAGGTTGTACGTTAAATAACTGTTGTGTGAAGCTAATTGAGTTGTTGTAGAAAAACGTTAAGAAAGTCATCGGTGTTACCTTCGATCCTGAAGCTAATCGGTGTCCCAGAGCGTCGTAAGCCAGCACAGAAATTTCCGATCTGTGTCCGACCAGCACGCTGATATTCTCTCCGGATCTTAGGTCAAAGGTTTTTACCGTTCCGTCGGCGTATCCGACAGCGATGTGCCGTTTGTTCGGAGACGCGGCCAGGTACGTTGCGTCCGACGTTTCGCCGGGTAACACTTGTGCCTGTTGACTCAACGAACATTATTATAGATTAAAAAAAAAAAAAAAAAAATTATCAATCACAACTGTCGACGACAAACCTTTTCCCCGAGCCTGAGATCCCAAATGAAAACATGTTCGCAAGCTCCGACAGCGACGAACCTGCCTTCCTGTCCCTCGAGCGTAACGAACACAACATTGCATTTTGGATTGGCGATAATGTTCAGATTTCCGGCAGGCACGTATCTCAGATATTGTTTCGTTAAACCCATTTTTTAAAGCAATTAGCACATAACGCAGATTTTACTCTCCTAAGGTTTTCAAACGTCTTTTATCACTAACGAGGTTATGGTCAGTTATTATTCGAAAGTGTTTGGAACACGTGGGGATACACAGATGACTGCAAGCTTTTTAATCTTTTTTGTTCATGGCCCGGTGTTCGATCTTTCCCTTTCGTTAACGCTATTGGCGCTTTCCATTCAGCCGCGAAAATGACCGAGCGATTTGATTGGTCACTTCTCGCAGATTGACCAATCAAGTCAATCCGTCATACAACGTAATCATTTCCATGGTTCGATGGAAAGCCCTACACGTGAATTGGATCCGTGAGAAATAGATGAAGCGATGAAGCGCAGTTACCGTTGAAACTCCGCGGGGAGAGAAGACACTTGTGGACGGAGCTTCACAGAGAAAAAAAAATAACTCAAGGTCACTTTCGACCTGGCCGAGTTCCCGCGCAAACCGGCACTCGCGCGTCTGCTCGCGGCCGCTTGGACACAAAACTTGGATCCATTGACGCTCGGACACTTCAAAGAAACTCCAAGATAACAAAAATTCGGCAATCATGGAGGGTTTCGAAATGGATCAGAGAATGAAGGATATGGAGCGGGAGTATCTTGATTTTTTGGACGATGCGGTAAGTTTTGCCCCACAAGTTTCAACGCTCTACTTTAAGTTTTGTGTTTGTGCGTTTTTTTTAACCCTCTGAACATTCGTGCGTAACTCTTCAGGAAGATCAAGGATTGTACACGAATCTCGTGAAGGCGATGATAGACGATAACAAGCACAGACTGTTGGTCAACATCAACGATCTTAGGAGAAAAAATCCAACAAGAGCAATCAGGCAAGTACTCGCTTTTTTAACTTGTTCAACGAGGACCAAGAATTTGCTAAGATGCAACCTTCGAAAGATTCGAATAACAAGTTACTGTGCTAGACGAAATTTGTTGCCACAGATGAAATTTTACGTTGTGCAGTTATTTTCGGTGTCATGCTTTTGAGCAACAGGTTGTTCAGCAAAAAAAAAAAATAATTCTAATATTTTGTTTATTTATTTGTTTACAGGACACACCCTTTTACAATAAAATACAGATTTAAATAGAAAAAATAATAACAATAGTCTTTTGTTTCATGTAGTGTATCCACAATAATGAAAGTAAATAATCACAGTGATATGAGATTAGATTTAGAGTAACACATAAGTGAAATTGAAATTGAATATTACTTTATTTTCAGTCTGTTGAGCAACTCGTTCGAGGAACAAATAGCGTTTCACAGCGCATTGAAGCAATTCGTCTCTAGCGTCGATACGGATTACACGAAAGGCAATGTGGAATTTTTCATTGGTTTCGAGGGGAGTTTCGGCAACAAGCACGTCACACCCAGAACACTCGCTTCAAGGTTTCTTGGAAATCTCGTCTGCGTCGAGGGCATCGTCACAAAATGTTAGAATTGTTATTATTTTTTTCTTAAGGGGTCGAAGATTCTAAAATTTTAAGAAATGTAAAACGGTTAACTGTTTTC
Source organism: Ichneumoninae sp. A BG-2022a (assembly GCA_030522665.1). Classification (NCBI taxonomy): domain Eukaryota; kingdom Metazoa; phylum Arthropoda; class Insecta; order Hymenoptera; family Ichneumonidae; species Ichneumoninae sp. A BG-2022a. Next base: position 9,776 of record JAPYZC010002778.1, on the reverse strand, counting down.
AGGTTCGCTGGTCAGACCGAAGGTAGTGAAGAGCGTACACTATTGCAGTGCGACGAAAACTATAATGGAGAGAAACTATACGGATTTGACGTCGTTCGATCCATTTCCAGGGTCTGCCGTTTATCCGACCACGGTACAAAGTTTTTTATAAACGTTTATCTTGAACAGCGTTTAAATGCAATTTTTCTGTACAAAAATAATGAGGCTCTTTTTTTTATTCATTGTCCTTGCTGTTTTCGCCTTTTGAAAGAGCAGTGAACTTCGTTTATTACTGGATTGGTTTTTAATCGTTAAAAATTTAATCACTTCTCAGAGTCAGAGTTTTTTTGTTTGTTTATTTACTTATTAACGGATTTCTCCTTTACCAATAATCAAGATATTAAAGTGTCTTGTAACAACATAAATCTTTCAATTTAAAAAGAAAAACAGTTTTCATCGCTTCGTTCCCAAATATTTATTTGCCTCGCTTTAAATACACTTTCAAACTCAGGACGACGACGGTAATCCACTGGAGACAGAATTCGGACTGTCCTCGTACAAGGATCACCAGACCTTGACCATTCAAGAAATGCCCGAGAAGGCTCCGGCTGGTCAGTTGCCGCGTAGCGTGGACATTATATGCGACAACGATTTGGTAGATGTATGCAAGCCAGGGGACAGAGTTCAGATAGTCGGCAATTTTCGATGTCTGCCAGGAAAGCAGAACGGTTATACGTCAGGAGCTTTCAGGTAAAAATTCTATTTCATACAATTAAATAGAATCAAAATATATTTCTTTTTTTACGAATAAAAAATATTCCTTTTTTTCTTTCAGAACTATATTAATCGCAAACAACATAACTCAGTTGAGCAAGGAAGCCAATTTAACGATCTCACACGACGACGTCGCCATGTGTAAGAAGATAGCAAAGGTCAATCCTCGGAAGGATATATTCGAACTGTTGAGCAGATCGTTAGCGCCTTCCATACACGGCCACGAGTACATAAAGAAAGCTATTCTGTGTCTACTTCTGGGTGGCGTGGAAAAAATATTGCCGAACGGCACGAGGCTCAGAGGGTAAGTTCGTCAACAAAATTCTAATCCGTTGATCAGCAGTAGCGTAGTAGTAATAATTAATCGTATAGACAGTATATTTTTGTTTTTAATTACTTACATTTTTAAAAATTTTCGAATGACCAGTGCAAAATGGAGCATTTTTTTTTGCTATTGACTCATCGTCGCAATTGATAAAATGATTGTCTATTTCATGTGTAGAGACATAAACATCTTGCTGATCGGCGATCCGTCGGTGGCAAAGTCGCAGCTGCTCCGTTACGTGCTGTGCACGGCGCCGAGGGCGATTCCCACGACGGGCAGAGGTTCGTCCGGCGTCGGTTTGACGGCGGCGGTGACGTCCGACCAGGAGACCGGCGAGCGTAGGCTCGAGGCCGGCGCTATGGTGCTCGCCGATCGTGGAGTAATTTGCATCGACGAGTTCGACAAAATGTCCGATATCGACAGAACGGCCATTCACGAAGTCATGGAACAGGGACGAGTAACGATCGCCAAAGCCGGTATTCACGCCAGTCTGAACGCTCGCTGTTCCGTGCTGGCGGCCGCCAATCCCGTCTACGGAAGGGTAATTAAATTGAATTAAATCTACCTCTGTACGTAATCGATGAAAAAGCTTAGGATTAAAAAAAAAATTCACTTTAGTACGATCAATACAAAACACCGATGGAGAACATAGGCCTTCAGGATTCGTTGCTCTCTCGTTTCGATCTGCTGTTCGTCATGCTGGACCTCGTCGATCCCGATCAGGACCACGTGATCAGCGACCACGTGGTCAGAATGCACAGATATCGCAATCCAGCGGAGCAGGACGGCGAGGCGCTTCCTCTCAACAGCAACCTGGATATTCTCAGCACGAAGAATCCCGACGCCGTCAGCGTCGAGGAGAACGACAATCCAGTCTACGAGAAATACGATCCCCTCTTGCACGGGAAATCGCGTGCCAAGACGTAAATATCGAAACGATTTTTTTTTTTAATGAGGTGGAAAAACAAAAATATGAACACGATTAAAAAAAAATAAGAACACTAAAATAAAACAAAATAATATCTTATGGTGTATAAAAATAGAATCCAAGTAGAAGAGTCGTTAAAATAGCCACACGGATTCCGATTTGTTTACTGCTTAACAAATTTAAATCTAGAACATCTTTGAATTTTTTATTTAATTTTAATATATTTTGATGTACTTTCAGCGATCAGATCCTCAGCATAAAGTTCATGCGAAAGTACATTCACATCGCTCGTTGCATGAAGCCGAAGCTGACCGAGGAGGCGAGCAAAGCCATCGCCGACGAGTACTCGAAGCTTCGTTCGGAGGACACGGTGGAATCGGACGTGGCCAGGACTCAGCCGATAACGGCCCGTACCCTGGAAACTCTTATTCGTTTGTCGACGGCGCACGCCAAAGCTCGCCTGTCGAAGAACGTGACAGTGGACGACGCGTACGCGGCGATCGAGCTCGTTCAGTTTGCTTACTTCAAGCGAGTTCTCGAGAAGGAGAAGCGAAAACGAAGAAGACGCGACAGTCAGGAGAGCGCCGAAAGTGGCGAGGAGGACGAGGCGAGAAGGCCGAAACGCACGAGGAAGGAAAGACCCGCGTCCGGTGAGGCCGGACACGATCCTTACGAGTACGAGAGCGACGACGAATCTCACATCGACGATGCCGTGAGAAGAGTCTCGCGCTCCAAAGCGTCTGAGACTGTACCGAGCGAAACTGTTTCCACTCTCGACGTATCGCAAGAACCTGAATCTATGGAAACCGAAGATGCGACACCCGCGACCGTTTCCGATGAAAGGTACGGCTTATATACGAAAACTTTTATCTTATTTTACGAAAATAAGATCTGACTCGGGTTGATTTTTGTTGTCGATTTATGATAGTCAACACATGTTTAGTTGTTTCTAAAAGGGCTAGAAAAATGCTTCGTTCTGGTAATCGAATTATAGATTTTTATTATATTTGTCAGTTGAGTAGAGACCGGTGAAATCGGTGACCGACGAAAGGTAGACCCGATATCCGATAAATTATATTTGTTAATCGAACAGAGGACAGAAGCATTAAAAAATCTCTATGGGCGCATCAGCGATAAAACTCATTGACAGTAATAAAATAATACTTTGCGTTTCAGGTTCAAAATCTTCCGTACCTCTCTTCACAAGCTTTTCCAAGAGCAGCGAGCTCAGTCGCTGCCGATGTCGAGAGTACGAGAGCACATCAACAAACAGTCCACACCGGAATTCACATCCGGTGAAATAACAGCCGCTATCACCAAGATGACCGATGCCAATCAGTTGATGTTCGCCGACGATCAACTCTTTCTCATATAATTCGGGAATTTTAAAAAATTCCTATTCCAATCTGATCGGTACGAATGCTTAATTACTCACTTAATTTCAATTGATAAATCAGTGCCTATAATTCGTAATATGAACTTAAAAAAACAAATTATAAGAAATACATTTTTCATGTTTTTTAATAAAATTCGTTGAATCGAACAAAATAAATAATAATAATCGGTATCGCATGTCTGTTGTACCTTCAGCTCTTATTAGGTGATATTAGGCGATGAACGTAACCGACGGCAATTTATCATTTCGATAGGACGACAGTTTGCGCTGCTTTTTTTTCAAGTACTCCGACAAAGAACATCGAATCCGCGCTTGGAAAGATTTTTCAAAGATTGCAGTGGAAATACTTGGTAAAAAAATTCATTTTGTATCTAATAACATTTATTAGCTCCATGTATAGTACAACACATTGGCACATAAACTAGGCAACAATGATCAACATTTATCACGATAAAGTAAACCCATTAGTTTACATCTCTACGTTCCATCCGGTTTCCATGTAAATATATATAAAATCAACTCATATTGTTAATAGTGTATAGTCATAATTTTTAACGCTATATTTTCTCCTTAGCACACATTTAGGCTGGGTTCCGTACGGGTCCCCGTATATTTCTTTTTCTTCGATCTAATCGTTTCCGGTTTTTCTTTCTTTTCTTTTTTTTTGGAAATTCATCCTCTCGCTTTAGTCGTACGGTCTGAAATCAAAACAATTCCAACTATACTCGCAAAGCTGTACGATATAAATTAATAACTCTAAAATCGATTTATCGACACTACGTAAACCGTAGTTTGGGACGGTTATTTTTCTGAAAAATATATCATCTTTGCTTCAATGCGACTGATAAAAAATAACGAGCCCGTTACACGTGTGTCACGCCTTCGAGGAAACTCCAGTACCGCAAATCAGTCATTGTTGAATATTTACTCAAGTAAAAATATTTCTAAAAAAAAAAATTAACCGGCAATAATAAAAGTGTGCATCGATATTTAAAAAATTCTCAAGCAATGTCTCTACACATATCGCCGTTGAAAAATTGGTATATTATTACGAATAATACTCGAGAAAAAAAAACTTTGAAAAATGCACCATGTGCGATGTTGGCACAAATTTTACCCTTTGGTATTTCGCAGTTTCGTCATATTACAGTCATTATTGTTCTGTGTTTCAAGAACACATTTCTTCATTCGCAAACATACAACTTGGCCTAATGGGTTTGCTTTTTAAAAGAAATGTACAAAAAGAAATTAACAAATTATTTATGCGGCTGAAGGCTCCTCAAAGATTCTCCGCTTTCGCTAGCGATCTTGAATCGATTCGATCTATCAATGAAAATAGATCCTCAAACATTCGACAACGTTTCAATACCAACCACTTTTTTTCTACCAATATCCATACTTATGAAGATAACGCTTCGATAAACTACGAGGCGCAAAACAATGATTACGATACTCAATCCCAACAGATATAGTGTCGAAACCGAACCTCTTATTCCGACTTTCGTAGGCTTCGTAATTATGTATATGGAGCGTTCCGTACCATTTCGATCTTTGTTTAATTCTTCGCATCTTGGATTGGCTTTGCGATTTTTAATACGTCTGAACTAACTCTCAACAGCACTCAGATTTCTGTTCAAATTCTTTTTTTTTTTTCTGAAAAAATCTGACAAAATTCGAAAAAATGCATTGCTTAATTTATTTATATATGACAAGATTTTTCAGATTTCTAAATTGCCACGATCAATAAGTTCATCCTTTTAATCATAAATAATAACCAACAATTGTTTTTAATCTGATAAAAATTCTGAATGCTTTTGAGATTTGGTTCAGCCTTATGAAAAATCGCGCGCCCGATCCAAGATCTGAAGGATCGGCTCCAGGTCGAAAAGTTAGGCAATGCCCCATATACATGTTGCCATGTCCTATGCATCCGTTCTCTCGTAACAGAACGATCACTTGGATGGGGGGGACCATTTAGACCCGACGTAGGCAATTTAATATATAATACAAAATCTATTCACCCAGTCTGTAACATGCACTACGTAACGACTAAATGCCTTAACTCATAAAGGTATCTTATCGATTAATAAAAGGAGCCGGATCGTTTCCATCCCTGTAAAGACTCTTCGAATCGTATCCAGTGCTCATTGTACTAACAGTTGCCCATAATTCAACTCCGAAACCTCGACGACCTTAACTATCACTCAGTGGCTCGCCACTCGTCGTATAAAATCTACAAGTGCCCTACGTTTATAAATCCCGAATTTAATTCTCAAATATCAATTATTCTCTCAAATCGTGTGTATCATCACCGAGTCGATCCTTTCGTTTCTTCGCCACTTTTTGTTCGCCCTTTACTCGTTATCCGAACAGATTTTCATCACCAAACAGCTTGAGAGTTATTAACGTGTTTCAGCGCTTCACGTACGGGACACTTGCCGATTAAAGCGGGTCGTTCTGCTTTGCCGATCAATGTGGATTTTAATGAACAATTTTTTTTCTATTTTTTTCAGAGAAACTGTGCAGCAACGAAGAAACAGTTCGGGGTCTGCAGAGTGGCCAAGTTTTGACTCTGGTCGGTCGACGAGCCCGTACGCGAAGGGCCAAACAATTTATCATTAAGTTTATGCCTGATTGTGTGCGTATAAGGTGCATTGACCCGTTTCTATAATGAACCTGAGTAATTCGATCGAAACTATTAGGCACCCAGGAGATATTGTGGATTAAAACTGCAGCTGACCGTCGAATCGACGTTATAAGTTGAAAAATGTAGAGGAGGTCTGATCGACCTTTTTTTTATCTTCTGGACCGTTCAATCTAGAGACCCCAATTTTAACGTGAAATCTCCCGTGCATATCAGCCGTTGGGGAAAAGTTTACCGTTCGGTATTTTTGGATGAGAAATAATTATTGAAGTTTTTTTTTTTTTTTTTAAGAAAATAATTAATATGTTTGATATAAACAGTGCCCAACTCCGATCGTTATTCATTTTTGAAGCTACGCGATCGACGCATAGTCTCGTTGTTTGTTTTCGGATCGGCCTTTCACAGCGGATCCTAACGTCATATCTTTTCCTCTCGGGAGAGGAATGGCAATCTGAGTGACGCTATTGTGCGTTTAACTTTTGTTTCCGCTTCTATAAATCGGCGGCGCGTCGTCTTCAGAATTCGTCGTCACTGGATTCGCTGCTGTAAGCGAGCTGCTCTCGCCACCATTCCCGCACTTCTAACGTTACGTTCGACAGCTTGGACGCTACTTGCTTCGAACTCGCGGGCTCCCTGGGCTGTCGGCTCGGCTCAGCCCCTTCGGTGAGATAAGGCAAATTGTTTTTGGTCACGGCTGGAAAATAAATACTTTACGTTAAATAAACACGAAAAATAAATGCATTAAAGTAAAAGTCGTATCGTCGATTTTTTGTCCACAAACGTCCACAATTATTTTCTTGGTAATTTTATCAAAAAAATTTTTGTTCAATTTACAATAATTTTTTTTTGTAAAATTACCAGGAAAAAAATTATGGATTTTCATGGACAAAAATTGTTTGTTAAAAGGACAAATCTTTCTTACCGTAGGCCAGAAAAATTTGAGGATGTTAACAAAAAATTTACACTGATTTTTTTGGTAAAATTACCAGGAAAAAAATTATGGATTTTCGTGGACAAAAAATGTTTGTTAAAAGGACAAATCTTTCCTACTGTAAGCCAGAAAAATTTGAGGATGTTTATATTAATATATACATACGTGTTGGTCGATTGTTTCGTTTTTTCGATGCCGCAATCTTTTCTTTCTCGCTTCGAATGGACGCAGGATCCGAAAGAGTGGGAGCCAAATATTTTCTGCCCGAGCCACTGCCGATGCTGTCGGATCTTGGCAGGACGACGGGTTTCTTCACTCGGTGTCTCACACCCTCGCTTTCCTGAAAGGAGAAAACAATGAATAATTAATAATTAATAATTGATACTCGAATAATTTAATAATTAATAATTATCACCTTTGTTTCAGTTTCTTCCTCGCGATCTACGCTACTCTCTTTCGTTTTTTCTTCCGTGTGATCTTGCGCTGTTAACGCGAGGTCGTTCGTAGCCCGCAGGCCGGCGATCAAGCTGTTTTGTTGCTTCTGTGAAAAAAATTATATCGTAAGTTCAAAGTGTCAAACTGCTTGAGAGACTCGATCGATATTTAAACTTACTCCAACAGCGCGAATTTTTTTAAGGCATCCCTCGAGCCACGTTCGTATAGTTTGCTTCGCAACTTCTTCCTCTATAATGTACTCGAACTCCTCGCGGGCCAGCAACTCCTCGAGCTGAAGAGCTTTTCTGATATCGACCGAACGATACGACAGCATGCTATAGAAAATTACATACATCGGTCAGCAACTATCTATTCATTAACTATATGGATTAATTGATATTATATATATAATATATAAGGTATTCTATATTTTGTATTGGTTGGTTGCGAGGCCCATTTGATAACTATGCTCCATTTAATATCGATTTTTCATAAAAAGTAATTATGTCTATTACTTTCCATAAAATTTTTATTAAAATTGGAATATCCACAATAATGGAATAAAAAAATATTGAATGGATTTAGGATTTCTGAATTTCATTCCATATACTATAAAAACGGAAATCCATCGAATATACTATATTTTAAAAACTTCCGTTTTCCAAAATACACATTAAGAAGATACTTGCTTTATGACATCGTGAAACGTAACATCTTCGCCGTTGTGCAGTCTCTCGAGTTCGTAACACATATATTTGAAGAGGAGTCTGTCTTTCTGCGGATCGGTCTCTAATCGGCCTTTCAGCAATCGTAGAATGAATTTCACCTGAAACTCGTATAATTGTTCTTCTTGTAATTAAAGACTTTCTATATCGTCGTGAGACGAATTAATTTTTATATAAAAATTTTCGCGTACCCGTCGAACCGGAATTACGCCCCTCTGATGAATATCCACGACGTTCCAGGTATTTTGAAAATTCCTAATATCCGCATAAGACAAAAGTGCGTCCTCCTCGTTGGAGTAGAAGAGAGAAAAGTTCTCCATGATGATGGCTGAATAAAATAAGATTAATTGATTAAAACAAAAAATTGATAAATAATCAAATGTCGACGCGGTGATTGCGAAGTACGTACCGACGAGAAGATTCAGTACGATGTAGGTGATAATTACGTAGAATGTGCAGAAGTAGAAGAGAGAGGCATGAAAATTTCCGCAATCGGTTTCCCAATAGTTGGCAGCGGGCGTGCAATAAGGCGGTTGAATCATGCAGTCGTGCATTATTTTGTTCCAATCTTCGCCGGTTACGATGCGAAAGAGCATCGCTACACCGGTAACCGGAGACTCGAAGTTGGCACGTCTAAATACACACATATACATATTAAAGTGTTATACAATTATAGTGTAAATATCTTTGTATTGATTAATTGGTCATTCGATTAATATGGATTTTTTTACCTTCCTATGCCTTCGCCGTACTTAACGGTCCCGAAGAGAATCGTGCCCGCCAGGGCGTAGAAAAAGACGAGCAAAAACATACCGAAGATTATGAAGAAACTTTTACAGACGGAGACACCGACCGTCAGCATAAGCATCTTCAGCGTCGTGTGCTTTCCTGTTATCGTGAAGAATCGGAGAATCACTACCATGAATCCGATCACGTAAGACAAATCGTTCTGTAAGCAATTTTTTATTATTATTATTATTATTATTATCATTGAAATAATTTGTTATAATTTTTTTTTTTTTAAGGTACTTCCTTACTTTCATCGTGCAGTGAATGACTATCCATATAACACCGACGACAGTGACGAGGAGGTCGTATCTGTTGCGTCTCGATTGCCAGTAGCCTCGGGGTGTGAAAGCAATGTTCTTCATTATTACTTCAACGACGAAGATAAGGACCAATATGATAGATACAGTGGCGAGAGCTTCCGTGTGCTCCTCTTCGATTCTCCACTAAAGAAGATATGTTTTATACGGACGAGACTAAATTTCATCAAGTTATGAAGGTTTTTGCATCGCACAGACTTCGCTGGGGAAATTTCACTTAGGGTAAAATTTTAAGACGTTGGTTTGAAGTTAAGTTGGAATTTGATTTCGTGCTTAGGTTTGATCTCAAATTCGAACTTAAGGAGGGAGTATCGCTGCGCGCTGACTTCGCATAAGTTCGACAACTATAAGAAAAAATTGCAAGTACTTCTTGATGGTGTAAAAATCTGAAAAAAATCATGTATACTAAAGGTACTGAGAAGATTAATTTTTCGTAATAATAATTGCAAAATGTTATTAACAAATTCATCAAAAAATTAATTGGTTAACAAATTACCCGGCACCAAAACTTTTTTTTATGAAAATGATTCGTT
>JAPYZC010002777.1:0-13683 GCA_030522665.1 Ichneumoninae sp. A BG-2022a | reverse complement strand
AATAAATTAAATTAAATTTCGCGATACACAACAGGTTGTTAGATCTGAGAGATTTATCTCACGATAAAAATCATCAGACAAAAATCGCGAAAGCTTTCACTATACTGCTCGCAAGGTGCTAGCGCACCTCCGGTGCATAGTGCCTAGTGCACTAGAAGTTTGCATCTTCTAGGAACAGCTAATAACTAGTTCTGAAAAATTGATAATCGACGTAAAATCGGGCCTACCCATCGATCTCTCTCTACACGAGAACGACGTGAGCCGTACCCACGCAGAGCTCCCGTCATACGGGACGCTCTCACACTCGCTAACCGCGACAATCAGTCAGCCGCAACGACAATGGCACAACAACAACAGAATATGCTCTCACAATCACAGCTAAATGCTGCTAATACCAATGACACAATTGATTACACGACAGCCAACCGATTTGCTCCTCGCGAGCAATATGATGGACGAAGGGATAAGCGAAACAAGCGAAAAGAAAGAAGTCACACCCCCACGCATCCACGTGGATAACATCCAAAACTATCAGAATATGTGCGATGCATTAGAACAGATAGCAGGACAAGACTCATTCACCTGTATAAACCGTATAAAAAATACAATTATCAAGCCAGCTACCAGCGATGCTTATAGAAAAATCATACATTACTTACGAGACAAAGAAACAAACTATCACACATATCAGGCGAAGACCGAAAAGGCTTACCGTGTCGTCATCAGAAATCTACATTGCACTACGCCAATAGTCTGCATGCGAAAGGAGCTAGATGAAATGGGCTTCAAAGTCAGACACATTAGTAACTACATCCATCCCACAAAAATGGTGCCGCTACCACTTTTCTTCATAGATCTCGAACCTGCAGAAAACAACCCGGATATATTCGAACTTGAGCGATTGTACTATACCTTAGTCACGGTAGAAGAGCCCCATAAAAGAAAAGAAAGAGTCCAATGCCAGACGTGCCCGAAACCCAAGGACACTCCGGCAAAATGCGCACACTGTGGAAAGGATCACCCCGCGAACTACAGGGGATGCGAAGTATATAAATGTCTCCAGAGACTCACTAACCCCCGAAGAAGTGGCCCAAGACGCCCAGACACGAGCGAAACTCATCCTTTGAACCGTCAAGAGTTCCCTCATCGAGCAGCTACGACGATTCCTATCCCCATAGAACCGGGCATGCAAACAACACCACAACGTGGAGAACCGGGGACTTCTACAACCAATCACCACCCAATCAGGTCGTATGCAAGTGCAGCCGGCACGCACATTGAACAATCAACGGACATACAAAGACAACTAGTAGGATTCCTCACTGAGTTCAAAGCATTAATAACGCCTCTTATAAGCCTTCTCACGAACCTCGTTAGCGAGCTCCTGTCAAGACTCTCTCGATAGCTGCCCTAAACCAAAGGTCTCTCGTTATCCTGCTCTGGAATGCAAATGGCTTAAACCTACATAAAACCGAACTCGATATCCTACTCCACGATAAGAGAATAGACATCGCATTAATCACCGAAACACACTTCACCAGTCGATCAAATTTCTGCACCAGAAACTACTCTACCTATAGAACTGACCACCCAGACGATTCAGCCCATGGAGGTACTGCTATAATTATTCGAAACTCAATCGCCCATTATCCGCTCCCAGGAGCCTCGGCACAGAACCTCATGTCCACTGTAATAGCCGCTGAAGTAGATGGATATCCCGTTAATTTCGCGTGTGTATATTGCCCACCAAATAAAAGATTATCCGAACCGGAACTCCAAACATACTTCCAGTCGTTGAAGCCATCGTTCATAGCAGGACGCGACTATAACGCTAAGCACCGACAATGGGCCTGTAGAGTAGCTAACCCCAGAGATCACGTTGCTTCGTGTTGCGGACAACAATGGACACAAAATTGTATCCCCGTAGCCCTACACACTGGCCTACTGCGTCAAACAGACTACCGGACATCCTTGATATTTTCGTCACTCATAATGCTAGGAATCTGCACACAGATATTGAATCGACCTGCGACTTGTCGTCCGATCATAGCCCGGTATTACTGACGATAAATTGCTCTCCCACTACTAAATCACCAAAAGCATCCCTTTTGCAATGAAGTTCCGGAGCAACGTAGACACCCATCTTCGACTCAACTTACCGTTAAAATCGCAAGAAGACATCGAAGCTGCCGTTACCCATTTCACAACAACGGTTCAACAATCAACCTGGGACGCCAATGGACGAGCGCGTCAAAGCCCTGCAGATCCTCGTACTCCACTAAATATACGGAGCCTCATCACTGAGAAGAGACGAGCCCGAAGTCGCTGGCAACGGACCAGGTACCCTTCTGACAAGCGCACACTCAACACCCTAACTTACCAACTAAAAAAAACACTATGGGAATATAGGAAGGAATCCTACGCGCAGCACACGCGGTCTCTAACAACAGAAAACAAATCCTTATGGAGAGCCACGAAACGAATAGTCGCCTACAAAGAATCTCCAGCACCTTTACGCAATGACGATGTTCAACGTGTTCGCATGTCACCTAGAAAGAACCTTCAGTCCTCACCCGGATATCCTTGATCCCGACCATCAGGAAGAAGTCGCTGTTGATATTGACCAACCACTGCAACTGAGCCTACCAGCCCCCGCTATCACCCCGAAAGACATAGTTGACTCTATTCGCAAGCTATCAAAAAAGAAGGCTCCAGGCTACGAATTGATAACAACAGAAACAATAGTGCAGGTCTCAAAAAAGGCAATTGTCCTACTCACAAGCATCTTCAATGCGATATTACGATACTCATACTTTCCCTTGCAATGGAAATACTCGGAGGTAATCATAATCCATAAACCAAAAAAACCCAAAGACCAGCCAACGTCCTATCGACCGATAAGCCTCTTGTCGACGCTGTCTAAGGTCATGGAAAAGATTCTTCTACAACGACTTAGACCAATCCTCCAGACTCAACAAATAATACCTGATCACCAATTTGAGTTTTGATCACAGCACTCTACAATTCAGTAATGTCATCGCGTCATGGACGTCATGTCAGCTAGCCTCGAAAAGAAGGAATACTTCACCACCGTCTTCTTAGACATCGCACAACCTTTCGATCGAGTCTGGCATTCAGGGCTACTATACAAACTGAAAAGAATCCTCCCACATCATTTTTTTTCTACTCCTTAAATCGTATCTTAGTGATCGATTCTTTCGAGTCACGTACGGAACGGCACTATCACCATTTAAGAAAATTGAAGCCGGCGTACCTCAAGGCAGCATCCTCGGACCAGTACTCTACACGATCTACACAGCCGATCATCCACAACACTAAAACACCACACTCGCAACATTTGCAGACGACACTGCTATCCTCTCGACTAATCATGACCCGGAAGAAGCCTCAAGCCGCCTTCAAGAACACCTAAATGATGTAATTCAGTGGACAACGAAATGGAGAGTAAAACTAAGCGAATCCAAATGCGTTCACATCACATTTACCCTTCGAAAAGGCATCTGCCCTCCGATATATATCAATGGGACTGCCGTACCGACGACGGACGTTATACGTTACCTGGGACTACACCTAGACAAAAGACTGACGTGGAACCCTCATCCTCGGTTAAAAAGGCTCGAAGCAAACCAACGGTACAACATGCTATCTCGTCTGCTAGACGAAAAAAAGCAACATAAAGCGATTCGAGACACTGCAATCAAAAATTCTCCGAAAAATCAGGCATGCATCCTACTACGTATCGAACTTAACTCTGCACAATGACCTAAATGTACCGACCGTACACGCTCTCATCAACTCACGGTATAAGAAATTCCACGGAAAAACGCTACACCACCGAAACCCCGTAATAAGAGGACTGTCGTCCGCCACAATACCCAACAACCAGCGCCGCCGCCTTAGAAGGCGCTGGCCTCGCGATCTCCTCACGCCATAATAGAAGAAGTGAGAGAAACAACACCCTGCATCACATCTTGAGAATCCCCACTGGGGGACAACTCAATCACGTCGACTGCGCCAACTTCCCATACAAGCGATCCAATTTACTTGTTGTAAAATTATTTACAGTTGTAATGTACCAAATAAAGTTAAAAAAAAGAGCTGTGCAATCGATTACGTACCAGGGGCGTGACGGATGATCACGTTCAACATTTCAAAGGTAAGTGGTTTTACACCAAGGAGTTTAGAAGAATGTGAATGCTGTATGACGCTACCGGTATGTTGAAGTATATGAGCCACGTCAAGTTGAACGTTGAACAAAGTTGTAGTACTATATCAGATTTTTATCAGCTCTCGTTTTTCAAGTTAGCAAATAGGTGTATTAATATTAAAAATTATGATATCTCAGAACCTTCCGGTCTTATAAAAAATGCCGGGTACAAAAAAAAAATGCTATTTTTTTTATCAACTATCTTGGTAAATTTTGTAAAAATTTCCAAGCCCGAGAAATGTAAAAAAAAAACCAGAAAATTCTTTTAAAAAAACACTCTACATACGAGTGTGGCTTTTGCTTAAAATTTCACAAAATGTTATTTTATTAGTGTGAAACAACATGTGTAAATGTCAGAATGTGTTGGCATTGCGTTAAATTTCCGCAGGAGTTTAACCATTTCTTAAATAAGATATATGTATGAGGCATTCCATAGTATTTTGATCTGCGTTTAACTTTTTTTGTTTATAAAAAAAACTTCAGAAAAATCTGAAAGAAATCCCAAAAATGTAGTGTTGCATATAAGAATGGTCAAGCGACAACTCATAATTGGCTGATTCTTTTCTTCTGATTTTTTTCACGATTTTTTGGAAAAGAATTAGAAAAAAAGAAATGGACGGTGACGGCGGCCCACTCCGGCTCAAATCTTAACACTATGCTTAAATTTTAGTCAAATAATTTTATTAATTACAGAAGAAGAAATAGACGAGGAATCCTTTTCATTGTTGACTCCCAGAACAATAACCCAACTTCTCCCCAAGGAGGGACCCAGATCAAAGTTTAATCGAGGATACAAGGAGTATCAGCAGCAACGGCGGATCACCGAGGTTCACGTTTAAATACATATATAGTCATTTCGCGTTTTGCGTTGCTTCATAACTTCATTAAATATCAATTACTCTTTTAAAACTGCTTGCTAGGTCGCGGCAACTTCGTCGATTGAATTATCCGATAGTAAGAGCATTAAACACCTATTTACGTATGCACTTTTATTAACACCCGGCGTGACTAGTACTAACTCTTGGAACACTATAACTATTTTAGAGACACTGTTGACTATTGATTCACGCTTTTGAAAGTCTAGAACATAATTCTTTTGATTTATAGTCAGTTACTTTGCGGAAAATGAAATCATCGTTTTGGATTTGCCCAACGATTTCGTAGAAGTTACCGAACAGAATTCGGATCAGTTGGACACGGAGTGTGACCTGGCTACAGTCGCCAACACGGCTACAAGTTGCGAATCGCGGGTACATTGCGGATTAAAGCGTACTTCACAACGTGGAGATTGTGACATACTGGAACAGCGACGCCGATACGCAACTACTGTATGTTGCACCCATATAATATAATTTAAGGCGAAGTGAAACACGTTCTCTGTCGCTCTGTCGCGTTCCACCGTAAGACCAATGCCGCTATCTCTCTCACACTCCCGGCTCCGTCACGTAACTTTCACTTCACCTTAATAATAGTATATTGTGTTATTTTGCGCTCGAATGTATCCCGTGTTTGACAATGCGTGCATGGAGATTTCTTTAGTAACAATGGTTTTAATATTATTTTTCCGTTTATATAATTAAAATCATATAGGCTGTACAAGAGATTCTCGATACTTCTCCGGAAAGAAAAGCCATTCTGTCATGGTAGAAAATTCATAATAATCTTGACGACAACTTTCGTAATCACGTAACGGAGCGCGTTATTTCGAATGAACTAACACCGGATTAGAAAAAAAGGTAATCATGTAATGACAATATATATGTGAATGTACTGTACTTATTACAGAATTTGGCACTTCAAGGAGTTTAGTTATCAAAGTTTACACAAATTTTGTTAGAGATAGAAATTTATGGTATGACATTGTCATCAAATATATAGTGCATATCGCTATTTGTCTTCCAGAATTTCGAGAGATCGATTCAAAATCCTCGCTCAGAATATTGTTGCCCTTTTTCCAACCGAATGTGAGGTAAGCAACATATTTTTAACATTTGAGCAAATCATTACGAGATAAATATAACTGATTTTATGTGATTGTATTTTAGGAAACGTATTTCGATTTACATTGCAAAAATAAAAGACAAATCGGTGCAGGTAAATTAGTACAACGATACTACAACCTGAGAAGAATTCTCACAAAGGCTGGACTACTAGCGGTAGAGGTATCAGGTAGAGATCCTCGCGGTATGCAAATATTCCATTTTCAAATTGTTGTTCACTTTTCTCTCTTATGCTTTTGGATGCTACTTTGATTGCTTACTGGCCATTGCTTGTAACAGATCCCGATAACAGTGAAAACATCAGCGGCGCTGATGAAGCAGTCAATGCTAGTATTCGCTGGCTCCAAAATAGTTCTAAGCCGTGGGCTCATGTCGTAAAGAATTGGGAAAAACATTTTCCGCGCGACTCGACCTATTCAACTCGAATAAGGATAATACTCTATTCGATTATTTGGATTAATATCGTGCGCTGAAAGACAAAAATGGTTATACGTTGGTGAGTTTCTTGACAGATAAGCTACTATATTCAATTACACTTTATATTCAATGACATTTTATTTCTTCAGTTAGAAATTGATTTCGACCAAAACTATAAAAATTCGTCTGCCCTGTCGTTCGCAAAATGGGATCACTTTAGTAACTTTTGCGTTACACGGTTGGTGAATAAAGATCAGTTGATCCAGTCCACCGAAATTTCAGCGGGTATGTTTTGATTCAGAGTTATCATATTTGCTGTGTTTAATTTGTATAACTTATTACATATTTGTTTTACAGCTGAACATACAGTGAGAATTCTGGCGAACATTTCTGAACTTTTTAAAGTCCGGAACTTGGCAAAATCCTCCACTGCTCCAAAAAGCTCCCGTGCTTGGCGTCCATCGCGCGCCGAAATACAAGAAGCATTTACCCTTCATAATAAAATAATAAAAGGTAATAAAATAATAATAATAAGGTAATAATATAATATTACCTTCATAATAAGGTAATAAAAATAAAAATGAAATTGCAATCAATATAATTATGCTTAGAATCGAGATCATCACATTTGAAATTGATAATTGTAAAATTTAATCGCAGTTAATTTTTTTGCCTTCCAGAATCTAACTGGAATTTGTGATTTGTACAATTTTACTTTTAACTTTCCGTCCCTTTTTTCTTAAAAAATGTCTGTAAAATCTAGAGGTATTGAAAAGAAATCTGCTATTGAAATCTTGTTAAAAAATATAGCCGACAGTACTGATCGGTATTCAGCTTTACGTGAAATATCGAACAATAAATACTAAATAATAAATATCGGTACTAACACTTATTTTTACAGGAAATCGGTGATTTGGAATAGCTTTTTCTATATTGTTGGCTTCCTCACAGAGGAAGCTGCGCCAATAAGTGAACATTATCAGAAGACCATATGAAAATCTCAATTTGCAGCTTTTATGAGAAAGCCACATGAAAATTTCAATTTTGTACTCGAATCACAACGTTGGAATCCATTCGCAACGGATTGGTACTACCGGTACCATCCACGTAAGCAAAACGAAATTTACCATCCGAAAAGTGGAACCACGCAGTCGTTTCACGGTATCTCGTATACCTAAAACGATCAACGTACACGGAACCCACGCAGTCGGGACCGTGCAACGACCACCATGGCTGAACTCGAGGATCTACTGTACGAGGCGCATGCAGCCACCGAATCGATGTCGCGCCTCCTAATCAACTTGAAGAAAGTTGGTCAACGGAATTTCACAGTGACCGTGCTCCAGACTCGACTCAATAAGCTGAATCAAACTTGGGATCATTGCCAAGCTCTCGACGTGTAGATCTACAAGGCCGCCGACGCGGAAGAACGAAAGACGCTTCCCTACTTCAAGGACGCAGAACTTCAGGTATCGGAACAAATATACTGGGAAGTAAGCGATTATATCTCTACTGCCATATCGAAACTTACACAAAGTAATATTGCAAACGTATCCAATGCCGGTGACGCGTCGCTTCGCGATGGAAATCGTGGTAAAGCCACGCCGTTGCCTCGCATACCGTTACCGACATTTCCGGGATCGTATACAGAATGGGTTTCCTTTCGCGATTTATTTGAATCTCTCGTCATTAAAAACGACCAGCTTTCCAACGTGGAAAAATTACATTATATAAAGGTCAGTGTAACAGGCGACGCTAGTTCTCTTTTAACAAATATCACAATTACTGAAACCAACTTTCAAGTTACATGGGATGCGTTGCTAAAACGATATGACCGGTCGCGTTACATCATCGACGCTCAGCTTGTAAAATTACACGACGTCTCGGCTGTCTCCACCGAAAATGCAAGCGATCTCAAAACCTTACGCGATCAAACTAGCGAAGCTGTAAGCGCATTGTCAAATCTAGGTCGAAACGTAGACACGTGGGACGACTTACTCACTTTCATGACAATTCGAAAACTTGACCCGGTAACTCGTCGGGAATGGGAGATGAGAATAAGTGAAAGGGAGCAATACCCTACCTACGAAGATATCATCAATTTTCTGGAGTATCGAATTCGAGCTCTCGAATCAATACCGTCGCAATCAGTCAGTAAGCCCGGCAAACAGTCGGCCACTGAAAAAAGTAAAACGAATTCGGTCAAGTCCCACTTGTCTACGTCGTCGAAATGCTGCGATTGCAACGGTGAGCATTCTCTCTATAAATGCGAGCAATTTAAAAATAAAACGGTTGAGCAGCGGCAAAAGATCGTTCGTGAAAAACAATTATGCTACAACTGCTTATCCACGAATCATAGGACAAAGCAATGCCCAAGCAAGCATGTGTGCTTCCACTGCAAAAAAAAGCATCACACTCGTATGCATAGTAACGAGTATCAACATAAACAAAATCGTGAGCAAGCTCAAGTAACGCTTCCGTCCGGTAATGCACCAGCGAAGCCGTGTGCGATCGAAACATCGACTCGTAATAAATGTCAGCCAGCCGGCATCGCATCCACAAGTAGTGTACAAGCACATCATGCATTGGAACCACAAACATCGGCAAATGCAGTAATATTAGCGACTGCTTGGGTACAGCTTGAAGTGCCAAATGGCTGCTTGATGAACGTTCGCACACTCTTGGATCAGGGCTCGCAGTCATCGTTTTTTAACTGAATCAGTCGCTCAAGCTCTGCGAGTACCAAGACGACAGATAAATTCTCCAATCTCTGGAATCGGAGGCGCGGCAGCGGGCGTGAGTCGCTCCGCAGTCACCCTCACACTGAAGCCGTGCAATAACGACAATCCCTCCCTTCAGTGTGAGGCTCTCGTGTTCCAGAGACTAACTTCATATGTACCAAAAGGTAACATGCAATGCGAAAACTGGACTCATTTAATCGGTCTCGACCTTGCCGACCCTGATCCAAGTAGCAGCGATCCGATTCAGTTAATTTTAGGCGCCGACATCTATGCAAACATCCTCTCTGAAGGATTAAGAAGGGGGCCTCCAGGCTCGCCTATCGCACAACGAACGATTTTTGGCTGGGTGCTCTCGGGACCCACAGGAACCAATACGAGTGCGCATTTATCAGCGTTGAGTGTTCACCTAGCAATATCTGAATCGAATCTATCGTTAGAGTTAAGACGCTTTTGGGAACTCGTAGAAGTGCCTACGTGTTCTCCTCTGACTGATGAAGAAAAAAAATGTGAAGCGCACTTTGCCGCGACTTATCGATGCTTGCCAGAGGGACGCTATTGCGTCAAACTCCCATTTAAACGGTCTACGGCGATTAAAATCGATGCATCCACAGCATAAAATCGATGCATCAGACAGCATTGAACTGGATGCTCAAACTAGAACGTAAATTCACGCGTCAACCCGAACTCGCTACGCCATATCGTGCTTTCATGCAGCAATACTCCGACCTTGGACATATAATACAGACTTCCTTTCGGTCCCCAGAATCCGATCCCGGCGTGTTTCTGCCTCATCACCCCGTGATCAAAGACAGTAGCACAACTCGACTTCGAGTAGTTTTTAATGAATCGAGCCGAACATCAAACGGTACTTCCTTAAACGATCATCTCATGGTCGGCCCAAGACTCCAAGCTGACCTACCGGCAACAATTTTAAAATGGCGCGTTCATCAATACGCTTTCACCGCGGACATTACAAAAATGTATCGACAAATCCTCGTCGATGCTGACGATACGAGATATCAACAAATACTGTGGCGTGATTCCCCCAGTGTTCCAATCTCTCCATACCGATTAGTAACCGTTACATACGGTACCGCATCTGCACCGTACCTAGCAATGCGAGTTCTGAAACAATTAGCCGACGACGAAGAAAAGGAGTTCCCGCGAGCTGCTCCAATCGTTCGACAACAATTCTACGTCGACACGCGTTGTTCGGAGCAAATGACGAAATAACCGCGACATAACTCCGACAAGAACTTGTCGAACTGCTAGCTCGTGGAGGATTTACGCTACGCAAGTGGATGGCAAGCCATTCATCGCTCCTAGAAAATATCCCTATTGCTGACCGGGAAGTCATGAAAGTCCGAAACTTCGACGCAAGCGAGTCCATTAAAGTTCTCGGCATAGGTTGGGTACCCGAGACCGATTTATTTTGCTTTAACGCGACGAGGCCAGAACGCGATCGATATACAAAACGCATAGTGTTCTCCGTAACAGCAAAGTTGTTTGACCCTCTCGGGTGGTTATCGCCCGTCCTAATCATCGCGAAAATAATAATTCAAGAACTGTGGATCGCATCATCGGATTGGGATGAAGAACTTCCCTCAGAAATAGCAACGAAATGGAAAGAGTACTACTCAAGCATACCAGATCTCCAAACCGTGTCGATGTCGCGATGGAATCACTTAGAATCAAACGACGACCGCTGTCAACTTTACGGGTTCGCGGACGCGTCCACTCGCGCGTATGCCGCGGTCATTTATCTGCGTATAATCGATAAACATAACAAGGTTTATATCAGCTTACTAACTGCCAAACCGAAAGTCGCGCCTATTAAATCCGTGAGCGTACCGCGACTCGAGTTATGCGCAGCTGCTCTGCTAGCAAAATTACTTAAATTCGTTCTAGACACGATGTTGCTCACATCGTGCACCACGTATGCGTGGACAGATTCCACGGTGGTCGTATCTTGGCTTAAATACCATCCGTCAAAATGGCCAACGTTCGTAGCCAATCGAGTTGCGTCAATCCAAACGTTACTTCCCGAGGTGCCCTGGAACCATGTACCCACGGAACAAAATCCCGCGGATTGCGCGTCGCGGGGACTGCTAGCCTCCGAACTCTCAACTCACCCGCTATGGTAGCACGGCCCCCCGTGGCTGCAGCTACCCGAATCCCTCTGGCCACGCGGTCCGGAAATAACCCGAGAGTCAGAAACGGCACCAGAGAATTTCTCTCACATCGCCACGGGGCCTGCTCCCAAATGGGAGCTTCCGTACGAGGTCTCATCCTGGCCAAGACTGTTACGCATCACAGCATATTGCATACGCTTTGCAGCTCGTTGCAAGCGTCAAACTCACACTGCAACCTTAAGTCTGTCCGGCGACGAACTCGTCAAGGCAAACATCATGGGATTAAAGTGGCACAATCCGAGTTCTTCCAAGACGATATTAATGCATTGCAATCAAACCTGTCAATACCACGAAAATCATCGATACAAAAACTCAACCCGTTCCTCGATGAGTATGGGCTTCTTCGCGTAGGAGGTCGTCTCCAGCGCTCACCCCTCTCGTTCGACGAAAAACATCCGATTATTCTACCAAAACATCGTATTACCACATTAATCGTGGAACACGCCCATTTACGTGCACTTCACAGCGGTCCCCAACTCACAATCAGTGTTCTGCGACTGAACTACTGGATAATCGGCCAAAGACCGTTCGTGCGCAACATTATACATAAATGTGTCCCATGTGTTCGGGAGCGCGCGCCGGTACCTACCCAACTTATGGGGAATTTACCCGCTGCCCGAACCACATTGAAGCGTCCATTTCAACATAGCGGACTCGACTACGCCGGTCCCTTTCAAGTTCGCACCGCGAAAGGACGTGGACACAAATCACAGAAGGCATACCTCGCGTTATTCGTTTACCTGTCAACCCTGTCATTCACCTTGAACTCGTGTCTGACTATTCATCTGAAGCGTTTCTTGCAGCGTTCCGTCGGTTCGTCTCTCGGCGCGGATTACCATCCGATTTGTACAGCGACAATGGCACCACGTTCATTGGAGCTGACAAAGAACTGCAATCCGCGTATCGAAATGTTATTCGCGATCCAAACGTGGCAAATCTGTTGGCCACTGACCAGGTGAAATGGCATTTTATTCCACCAGGAGCTCCACACTTCGGAGGGATGTGGGAAGCGGGCGTCAAGTGCACGAAGCATCACTTACGACGAGTCATAGGGTCCAAAACCTTAACTTTCGAAGAATTGACGACACTAACTGCTAAAATAGAAGCATGTCTTAATTCACGGCCCATAGGCCCGTTCGTAACCGACCCCTGCGACTTTTCAGCATTAACCCCAGGGCACCTTCTTATCGGCGCACCCTTAACCAGCGTCCCAGAACCATCCTTGGTTACGCTCAACGAAAATCGATTGTCCAGGTGGCAATTAGTTCGACAAATGTTTGAGGTATTCTGGAAACGCTGGTGAGCCGAATATCTTCATTCGCTCCAAGTCCGAACTAAATGGACACAGTCCATGCACAACGTGAAAATTGGAGATTTGGTCCTCGTTAAAAACGAAAATTTACCGCCAGCCAAATGGCTCTTAGCCCGCATCACTGCGTGTCACCCAGGTCCCGACGGCCTCATTCGCGTTGTGAGTTTAAAAACAAGTCAATCAGAGTTCAAACGCCCAATAACAAAACTCTGTGTCCTTCCCTTGAACTCCAACGACTCCGTGGCTCCTTCTCAATCCTCTTCTAGCGATGACACATCTTTCCAAGATTGCGCCGACAGCCAGAGCGAGTCGTCCAGTACCATTAACGATCTATAAGTGAACCGCTGGCATACATACATCCGGATGCCAGCTAAAAATTATATTTCTCGACGTTTTAGACTATTGCTTCCTCATAGAGGAAACTAAACAAAAATTTCGTGAAGAAAAAAAAAATTGTAATTTTAATGTCAAAATACTTAAAATAGTCTAGCTTTCGTCCGGATGTATGTGTGTGTGTATGTGACAGAGTTGCATCGTTTAAAATGACTATAACTCGGAAATGGCTTGAGACAGCGAGTTGAAATTTGGCACACTAGTAGAGCGATCACGTCGCTTCGTTCAGTGCTATTTTCGTGAACATTGAGGCCCAATTGGAGATTTTATGCGTTTTTCAATTTTTTTGAAATTCTCTGTGGGGGAGCCCCTCTATCCTACACATCTCGATTCTCCACATCATCGATCCTCCACATTCACTTCTCCACATCACCAGTCCTCCACACACCTTTTCCTCCAC
>JAPYZC010002776.1:0-13992 GCA_030522665.1 Ichneumoninae sp. A BG-2022a | reverse complement strand
GTCCTTGCGAATGGTGTCGCATTTTGCATAAGTTCCATAGAAATGAGAGGGAATTACAAACACTTCTCGATGGTATAAAAATCTGAAAAAAAATCAAGCTTACTAAAGGTGCTGAAAAGATTAATATTGCATAATAATAATTCCAACATGTTGTTAACAATATGATGAAAAAAAAATTGTTCAATAAATCTCCCGGAGACCTAACTTTTTTTAAATGAAAATTATTCGTTCATTTTTCTGAATACCAATGAATTTTTTCAGATTTTTATATTAACTTTTTTATATGAAAAAATATGTGGAAAGTCACCAAGCTCAAATTTAAAAGCTATGCCTATCTAGCTATAATAGGTCCATTTCTTATCAAACATCTTGAAAAAAAATACATTTTTTTTTTCGAAACACCCTAGTATACCTGTATATAAAACCGTGCCTTAAGAGCATGTGAAAATCCCTTTCCGAATGTGTCTCTCTCGTTCCGCTGTGAGCCCCACTGGTGATACCTCTCGCTCTCGATAGGGTTTTATATGCCCTTACGGCCATGTGAAAGATGTACCACGTGACATATGAGTGCAAGAGAGATAGATGTATTTTTCGAATCAATGCCATTTAAAATCGGTCGCCGTTTTCGATAAAACGGAAGCATCATCTGACTCGGTATTAAATTGTGCATCCGCCAATGCTTTTCGTTTTCCCGAAAAGTCTACGATCTCTGAATAATTATCATTACAGATTTTGGTTACCGACTGAGTCGTTTCATCTCCTTAAACTATTCGATGAAAGTTAAATTCGGTCCAAAACCACCTTACAGTGCCATCTATAGTATACAAGATTCGGATAAATATACCGAGTCTCCACCGTGTATGACATCGGGCCGATATTTACTCTGAACTAGTGGAAAAATTCTAGTACACTCACAATTCACTTATGGGATTGGCTGTTGACTAGAAAGTTTCGAATCAACTAGAATTTTGCCACTAGTTCAGACTCGTTTCAGTCCGTTCTCAGTCCAGAGAAATTCAGTGATGGTGTTTCTCCAACCTAGTTACTTTTTAGCCAAAAAATGAATTTGCCGTAAATAATACCCTATCATTTGCACAACGTATAGTGACGTATAGGCTAGGATAGAGTCGTCATCGTGTCGGAACGCATCAATCTATCAGAAATGATACTTAGCCAAGCGGGATGAAATCAAGAGAAAACGGAGAAAGACGAAAACGAATAAAATGTCAGAAAATATGGATCTGTTCAGGCTGGAAGGCTCCGACGCGAGTGAGGCAGGAGGATTAATAATTCGTAAAAAAGCATCCGATCACACATTCAAAAAGCCCATGGTTTCACAATTTGGCTTGGACAAGCTAGCGGAGCGAAAAAGAAGAGGCAGCTCGGAAGAGTCCAGAGCCAGCAGTGAAGGATTACCGAGGAAGTCGAGTCACTCCAAGAATGAGTCGAGAGATAGAAGATACAGAGCGCACGAAGAAGAGACTCCGACTCACACAGGTGGAGTTAACGCCGAGGCACAGAAAAAATTGGAAAGTCGGCTGAAACGACAGAGATTGGATGCACAGGATAGGATGCGGAGGGATCGAGAGAGAAGTCGCAGCACAGACAGAAGAGACAGAACGCCAAGGTTCAGAGACGAGCCTCAAACTCCAAAAATTAGGACAAGGGTAAGAGTCGACAAGGATCCAATCGAATAACTAGAATTGTGGAGGCTAAATGAATTTTTTTTCTGTACAGGATCCAACATCCAGGAGTAATTGGGACGACGACGATGACGAAGAGCCAAGACGCTCCAGCTGGGATCATCCAACTCCAAAGATTTATGAATCAAACGAGTACAGAAACAGCGTGCGAAGCGAATTTACTCCGTCTTACAAGTATAATTCATGGAACAGGGATCACAGAGGTGGATCCGGAGCTACACCCGCAGTGGACGGTGAAGAGAAAGCTATGTGGGAAGAGGAGCAACGCAGGTAATTCATTGACCAGCAATTCAGAACCTCGATTATCTAAACCCTTCATGACCAGGTCTAGTTCAGATCATTTAATTTCATTTAATTTATTAATTAAGTTCAAACTATTTTACATACATTCAAATTTTGTCCGCAGAAGGTTTGAAGCAAAAACATGGATATCACCCGTATGTTTTTTTACATATCTTAGATCTTCAGGTACAAATCTCGCGGGGTTGATGGACTGACACTATAAACATATAATTTCTTACACAAATAACGATCCATATAACAATTCAGTCTAGACTTTAAGACAATTCCAATCATTAATTTCTCCGAATGCATTCACAATATGTTCATGAAAGAAATTTCGCAATACTTTCTTCCATAGCTCCGCAAAACCATCCAATTGTGATTTTTAGGCTGCTTATTGCACCTGTGTGTACCAATTCTTTAATTTCCGACGGTAATGCATTCAGAATTCTAGGCGCTAAATGATCATGACACTTTCGTTCAATGGAACATTTACATTTTTTTACGGAATCGTAACTCATTCATAAATGAAATAATAGCATATATTAAACTTCAAAACATATTTTTAACGTATTTCCAACGTTGAATTCTCATTTCGAGGATTCAGTAAAATAATTTGTTCATTTTTAATTGCTGAATGCTAGCTAGGTATTTTTGAGCTGCGAGATCTCTAAGCCGCTTCAGTGTGAACTATGTAGCGATAAACACGATTAGGTATAGAAAGGGGTCTCTGATGCGCGTTGTTCGATTATGCTGGGGTGCGCGAAATTGCTTGGGAAAGCCAGTGGGCGAACGGATTAACGCTCGAAGAGGAAAAGCGCGCTTCAACACGCTTTTCACAGGCGCGGCGCTTGCCGAGGCGAGCAACAATGTATAATGTTTCACGCCAACGTTCGGATAACCGAGCATTCGGATAAACAGAGCCATGATTCGGATAATTGAGGTTTCGAATAATCGAGGTTTTACTGTACAAGAAACGACTTATTTCTGGTACTGAAAATAACATTTTTATTTGTCATATTGCAGACTGGAACGCGAATGGTATGGTCTGGACGACGGTGAAAATCAGCCATTCTCTGACGTATCGGAGGAGTACACACGAAAGAAGGAGATGGAGCTGGAAGCTAAGCGCGAGAAACGCGTTTCCGCGCAGCAGAGACAAATAAATAAAGACAACGAGCTTTGGGAACGAAACAGAATGTTGACCTCGGGCGTCGTTAGTTCTCTCGAACACGATGACGATCCTGACGATGAGGGAGAGGCCAGAGTTCATCTTCTCGTTCACAACGTTGTGCCACCCTTTTTAGATGGTAAACAATTTTTTTTACATGATTCCGTACCCTTCCAATGATTGATAGGAATAGTCCTTTAACCGAATTTTACATTTAAAGGTCGAATCGTCTTCACGAAGCAACCAGAACCGGTCGTGCCAGTACGCGATCCAAGCTCAGACATGGCTCTGGTAGCACGCAAAGGTTCCGCCCTCGTGCGAGCTTATCGCGAGCAAAAAGAACGACGTCGGGCTCAGAAGAAGCACTGGGAGCTCGCCGGTACGAATATCGGCAACATAATGGGCGTGAGAGATACGAAAAAGGAGGAAAAGGAGCAGCACGGTCCGGAGATGGATTTCAAAGCTGGACAAAAGTATGCTCGCCACATCGGTCAAGTGTCGAGCGGCGAGTCGAGACACAAAACTATTCAACATCAGCGCAGAACCTTGCCCGTTTTCGCTGTCCGCCAAGAGCTCATAAATATCATCAGGGAGAATAGCGTCGTTATTATTGTCGGAGAAACTGGCAGCGGCAAAACAACTCAATTGACGCAATATCTTCACGAGGATGGCTACAGCAAGAACGGCATGATCGGATGCACTCAGCCTCGGCGTGTCGCCGCTATGTCAGTGGCGAAGAGAGTTTCCGACGAGATGGACACAGCACTCGGCGATAAAGTCGGCTATGCCATTCGGTTCGAGGACTGCACGTCCAAAGAGGTGCGTCACGCTATTCCATATTCTATTCCGTATAATTAATCAAATGTTATATTCAATGTCAAATTTATCATTCTCAGACTGTCATAAAATACATGACTGACGGTATATTGCTTCGCGAAAGCTTGCGAGAAGGTGATCTCGATCGTTACAGCGTAATAATAATGGACGAAGCTCACGAGCGTTCGCTCTCGACGGATGTACTTTTTGGATTGCTCAGAGACGTGAGTGAAATGGATTTTTCTTACGGTCAAGTTACGGTATTAGATATTTGATAATGAACATTGTATCGCAGGTAGTTGCTCGCCGTCACGATTTGAAGCTAATCGTTACTTCCGCTACGATGGACTCGAGCAAGTTTGCAGCGTTTTTCGGCAATGCGGCGACTTATGAGATTCCCGGACGAACTTATCCCGTCGAGATATTACACTCGAAAAACGCTGTCGAGGATTACGTTGACGCGGCGGTGAAGCAAGTTTTGCAAATACATTTGCAACCGCGCAGCGGTGATATTCTAGTCTTCATGCCGGGACAGGAGGACATCGAAGTGACGTGCGAATCTTTGAAAGAACGATTGGAAGAGATCGAC
Source organism: Ichneumoninae sp. A BG-2022a (assembly GCA_030522665.1). NCBI lineage: Eukaryota > Metazoa > Arthropoda > Insecta > Hymenoptera > Ichneumonidae > Ichneumoninae sp. A BG-2022a. Next base: position 9,431 of record JAPYZC010002776.1, on the reverse strand, counting down.
TCGGCGCCGGAACTATCGATTTTACCGATCTACTCGCAACTGCCGTCGGATCTTCAGGCAAAGATCTTTCAGAGATCCGAGGGCGGTCTTAGAAAGTGCGTGGTCGCGACGAATATCGCCGAAACATCGTTGACCGTCGATGGCATAGTATTCGTCGTTGACTCCGGCTATTGCAAGCTCAAAGTCTACAATCCTCGTATCGGTATGGACGCCTTGCAAGTTTATCCGGTATCTCGAGCGAACGCCGATCAGAGAGCAGGAAGAGCCGGACGTACCGGCCCCGGTCACTGCTATCGTCTCTACACACGAAGACAATACCTCGACGAGCTTCTTCTAACCGGTGTACCTGAGATTCAACGTACGAATCTCGCCAATACCGTTCTGCTGCTTAAATCCCTCGGTGTGCAGGATTTGCTGGCTTTTCATTTCATGGATCCACCGCCTCAGGACAACATATTGAATTCTCTCTATCAACTGTGGATTCTGGGAGCGTTGGACCACACAGGTAGATTAACCGCTCTGGGAAGACAAATGGCGGAATTTCCTCTCGATCCTCCACAGTGCCAGATGCTCATAGTTGCCTCACAACTCGGCTGTACCGCTGATATTCTAATCATAGGTAAGAAAAAGTTTGTACTACGAATATTCAACGCATTACACAACTGATATTTATATTTTTCTTGTAGAGAAATCTCATACATTGTTATATATACGTTGTGCTTTTCCTCAGTTTCCATGCTTTCCGTACCGTCGATCTTCTACAGACCCAAAGGCCGCGAGGAGGATTCCGACTCGGCGAGAGAAAAGTTTCAAGTACCCGAATCCGATCATTTGACATACTTGAATGTTTACAATCAATGGAAATCCAATGGCTATTCGAGCTCTTGGTGCAACGAGCATTTTATCCACGCGAAGGCAATGCGAAAGGTGCGAGAGGTTCGCCAGCAATTGGAGGAAATTTTAAAGCAACAGAAGATGGAAGTTGTGAGTTGCGGAACTGATTGGGATGTCGTGAGAAAATGCATATGCTCAGCGTATTTCCATCAAGCTGCGCGTCTGAAAGGTATCGGCGAGTACGTTAATTGTCGTACGGGAATGCCTTGTCATCTGCATCCCACCTCGGCGCTCTTTGGCATGGGTTTCACGCCGGATTATGTTGTCTATCACGAGCTCGTGATGACCGCCAAGGAGTACATGCAGTGCGTAACCGCGGTCGACGGCCACTGGCTCGCCGAGCTTGGACCGATGTTCTTCAGCGTCAAAGAGACCGGACGTAGCGGAACCGCCAAGAGACGACAAGCTATGCAACACCTGCACGAAATGGAAGGACAGATGAAAGAGGCCGAGGAGGAGATGCGCGTTCGGGCTCAGCAACAACTCGAACGGGAACAAGCTTCCGTAAGGAAAAAAGAAATTCTTACGCCGGGAGTCAGGGAACCTGGAACTCCTGCATCCTATCGAAAGACTCCTGGAAGATTGGGTCTATGACTTCAATCTTACGACATGATTTTAAAGATAATCGAATTTGTAACCGCGAACGCTGAACCGTTAAAGCCGTTAATAAATATTTTGTTACACAAACACTGTTTCGAGTTGAATTTTTAATACACTTGGCTCGATGGCCAATTATTTCCTCAATTTCCCTTACATCTTCATTGCATTTGTAACTATGGTTGTTTTTCATCGAGTGCTATCCAGCTACAGTCAAAGAAAATGAGCTATTGTTTTTGTCCGGTGTGATGCTTAGCGTAATATTATGTTGCTTTTGTTGTTGTTCTATCATTTGTTCCACGTGGTTCATCTTGGTCGTTGAGTTCATTTGAATTGGATTATAGACAATATTTTTAGCACACCCAGATAACTCTTACCGAAGCATGTAGAATCTAATTACGTGCTACATCTCAGGTTGTTGAACAATTGTAATTGAAGCAAGTATTTTTCTTAGATTGCTGCCTCACGTAATCTTGTACGTTGAATTTTGTCGTGTCGGGATCTCCGCTTTTTCGGGCTTTCAGATGCCTGCATCATAACAATAGAGAAACTTATTAGCTACGTGTAAACAAACTGAAAGCGACGGCGTTTTTTTAAGTATTCAAAACTCTCGACTCTGGAATCGACCCGTCACGCCATCTACACAAATTGATGATTAACTTTATTTTTTAACTCCAAGAATCTTTCTTGCCCTTCGCCAAGTATTTGGAAGCAGTGCAATTGATCGGTGGCGGCCTCTATGCCAATCGGTGCAAACTAGTTTTAACTACGTTTATTCGAATCACACTTGAATTCTTGCGAATTATTAAACTATTTTTTTCTGGATTTCACTGACAATCGGTCGATTTTACGAATAGAAACACGAGACCTCAAACTCCATGTCACAAGGTCAAAGTGTCGTTTAGATGGGCCGCAGCCGCAAGACTGCTAGTGCGCTCCACCCCCAGACCCATGGCTAGTTCGACATATCCATTAAAGCATCGTACAAATGCTCGTATTACCTTGCAACAGCGAAAAACGCCAATTCTACATTGAGGCCAGTTTTTGCGGACGTCTCCATGAATGGCACGTTATTTTCTCTCGCGAGGCGTTCACCATCCTCCTTCTTTACCACTCTCTCACTGCCGCAGTCGCACTTGTTTCCTAAAATACAAAATAAAAACGTCGAAGCAAAATAGCAGCCGACAAAAATACCAACGATCTTGCGGACTAACCGAGCAGCATTATGACGACGTCATCGTGCGCGTATTCCCGAATCTCACCGAGCCATGCCCTGATGTTATCGTAACTCGTCTTATTAGTCACGTCGTAGAGTAGAAGTAACGCTGAAATAACTCGACGCTACTATATCTAATATCGTACTAGCATAGCGTTAGTTTAAGCGTTTACATCTAAACGTAATTTCCAAAAAGCACCGCTGACAGAATGCGTACCATGCGCGTCTCTGTAATAGGCGTGTGTGACGCTTCGAAATCGCTCTTGTCCCGCGGTGTCCCATATCTGAAGTTTCACCCTCGCATCATCCACCGTAACGATTTTATTCTGCAATCATAAAATCACAGAAACATTTTTAGAGATCAATGTCGGATAAATTCCATTTTATTCTTCAATTTTTCGCAAAATTTCTAACGTTGATTCTTCGGTTGTCTCGGCATCTGAAAAATATGGACAAATATCGACGATCTCCTCACCCTGAAGTCGATGCCAACGGTAGTTATGTAGTTTCCATAGAGAAAGCGACCGTCACGAAAGCGGGTCAGTAGACAAGTCTTTCCTACGCCACTGTCTCCCAGTAGCATCACCTATTGGTATCAGAATAAACATTCGATAGAAAATAATAATAAAAAAAAAAGCCGAAACAACTTTGCGGTTGCGGGGCGAATAGCTTAAATTTCCAGGAGAGGGAGAATGTTGGTGCGCGGACCTTGAAATAGTGTTCGCACGAATCGTTTGTCTGCTTGTCTTGCGGTGAAATCGTTGGTCCCTCGTACGAGTTTCGCTGCGACGCGAGTAGCTCGTTAGTTTGGCTCGTGTTACAACTACCAGATGAGCTGTCTCTCGATCCCCGTAGAGTGGCTCTAGCGGCGGCCGCTACCGAACCGGCGAAGGTCCAATCGTTGTTGACGGTTCCATGCCCCGGTCCGCGACGCTCGTATCCACCAGTGCCACCGGTGAATCTACAAGCAGGCTCCTCCTCCTCCATAACGCTCATGATATCCTGCTACAAGGAGCACCAATTTGCTCTTCTTCTTCTCGGCCACTCCTCGTCCCCGTCGCTCGCGCGCGTTTTCTTGTCTCAAACAGCCGTACCCGTTCACCAATATAGTTCATGCCTCTCTTGCAACTTTCTGCCAGAAGATATATATATATATTCTACTTCTATATAGTGTATACAGTATGGTCCGAGTCTCCGAGTTGCGAACAAAGATGGATAGAGGAGATGGAAAAAGGCTGTGAACGAGAGAGAAGGAGATAAGACGATTACCAACCGCCAGGGTCACTCAACTGGACTCGACGAGCCTTCCCCCCTTCCCGCTTTCAGTGAGCTCTATGTGCTACACTGGTATATAGTAGTTACCCACCATCCTACCTACACGCCAATCGTCGATGCATACACGAGGATTTTGCGTCTCCACTGCATTCGGAACGAAGCGATACACATGCCAATACGCTCAATATCGACTCGTATTGTTTGCAACTATCGAGTGCCGACAAAAAAAAAAAAAAAGAACCGCAGACTTTTAGTACATTTCGAGTAATAGTTTGCTTCTAGTAACGTTCGACCTGCAGACGCGGAACCGAGTTGTTTACCTCGGAGCAATGTATATTTTGCGAGAAGCGCATGGGCCGACATGGGCTGAGAGAATCTTGGAGACTGTCCGGTGCCGCAATGTTATGGAAATTGTATATTTATAACGTTCTCGACAACGCCATTAAATAAATGTTGAATATAGTTTTACGCGATAAAAATGGTATTTTCCACACACTCAGAGTAACTATGACAATGCTGTATCATTGACCGACACGAGCCTGAAAGATCAGTACGATCTCGGCTCTAGCAACGCCGGTCTCGGCAATCTGTATCATCACAGTGTGAGAAAAAACCTGAATGATCGAAAAAATCATAAATTATGATTATCGTGGTTTAGCCCAGCAGCGGGAATCGAACCGGTGCGGACGGATGTCTCAGACACGCGTAGCGTCGCTATACCCACTCGACCAAACTGCCATTCGACGAATCGTCGTCAACTTACTCGCCTCATAAGCTTTTTTCCTTGCTCGGCGCTCTGTGAGCGAGTAATTCGATTTTGACAATTGTTATTTCGTTTTGGTTTAATACTGTGTTGTGAGTTCGGAGGCCCGGGTTTGAAAGGCAATTTTGTCGGTATTTCGATAGGCGAAGCCAGGTCGGGCACGGTGCAACAGCGTAAACCCGGTCGTTTCGACTCGATGAATTTTATTCTCATGAGCGATCGTGTGGAAAAAAGCTTCAGCACCCCGTTATAGCCCTTGCAGTTTGACGATACGGTATAGGGAAGAGGGTCGCAAATAAAACGAGGCCAGCGGGTATAGAAACCTATATGAGGAACGTCGCGAAACATCGCTTCCATACGGGAGGCCCATTCATATATAGAACGCACGAGACAAATAGTGTTAAAAAATTAGTCGTTTCGTTCGGATTAAAGTTTTAACAATTATAAAGCTCAATCGCTCAATCTACAATCTCGATGGGTATTTATACCGCTTTTTTGTATTGAATGGATATTTTAAAAAACCATACGCGCGGATGTAAATATTAAGAAGAATATCGGTTCCCGCGCGAAGCTGTCAGCTAATTTTGCCGATTAAAAAACACCGATTAAAGCCGAGAGAGGGAGGGTACGCGTGAGAGAAAAGGACCGTTGCGATGCACGAGCGTGCGTTATAATAACTATTTTCAGAGTGGATGCGAGTCAAGCCGCAACGCAGAGTCGTTTCGCCAACGAGAGACCCGCGATTGTGAGCCGCGAGTCTCGATAAACTAGCTCTTATCGTTGACTTTACTGCGCTGGAGCGATGCGAGGATTGTTCGTTTGCCGACCGAAGCGAGCATTGTAACACAGTTTGGGATTGATACTAACTTCACCAACGAATTACAATTTCTTTCAATTACAAAAAAAAAAATAACTCTGTCTGAGAATTACGCAATCGGTTGCTGCACTTGAACTACATTTAAGTATTATTTTGAATGAATCTATTGTAGATAGTTGATTGTTGGCAATGCACGACGACGTGCCGACAGCAGAGGCGAAGGAGTACTAACTCGACATGCGGTCGACGCAAGCCGCTCGACTCCGAGTACCACCCTCCTCCGCCTGATAGCGGAGTGAACACTGTCCGTGTTACATCCGCGTCAAAATACGTGGCTTGTGAAATAATAATTTTGTCACACTAAAAAAACAATGTTTTACGCCTCAACTGTGTTACAACTTTGTCTCGTTTACTCTACATTCGATATGTAACTGTTGTAATGAATACATTACCGTAAATCCAATGCCGACAGTCGCCGCAAAGTTACCAGTTTGAAATTGTCCCGTGTCAAACTGTACGAGCAACGACGTTTTGCCGACTCCGCTGTCGCCCAGCAATATCGTCTGTTGTGAGAGAAATACAAGCTATTGAAAAATCCATTGAAAACAACCATGCAAAGTGAACATTATTCTGTGGAAGATAAAAAAAAAAACATCAGCAAGAACAGCAACTAATTTTAGCCTAACAGATGACGCACCTTGTGGGTAAAAGTTTCGTCCTTATTTTTCGCTTCATTGTCGCCGACGGTCGTATAAAAATTATTCGACTTGTGGTCACCATCGTGTTGCCTTCTCGGCGACGAACCGCTAGTTTTGTATCTATTCTGAACGAGTTCCGGCGGTGGCGTGTAATCTCTGTATCCCGTCGGCGATGGTGTCAATTTTTCTTCATAATTGTCGTCCGCTCCATGACTCCTATTGACGGTTGTGGGCGTCGCGGCTAGATGAGCATCCGATCGAAATCTCACCGACTTTACCTCCGGTTCGAGAACATCGTCGTACGAACGCACGTTCATCATCTATCGATAACAAATTCTCTTATTGTCATTAAAGTTTTCAAAATAACAAAGAAATTATCGACAAAGATGAAAACATCCATGTTGGGTGAACTTTATATTTTGAGCGAAAACGACAATATCGATTATTGCAATCAACTGTTGTATCATTAAAATTTTCAAAATAAAAAAGAAATTTATCAAAAAAATTAAACCCTTCATGTAGGGTGAACTTTATATTTTGAGCGAAAACGACAATAGGGATTATTGCAATCAACTGTTGTATCATTAAAATGTTCAAAATAAAAAAGGAATTTGTCAAAAAAATGAAACCCTTCATGTAGGGTGGACCATAATTTTTTGAGCTAAAACAACAATATGGAATTATTGCAATGAATTTTTGTTATTGTTTTCTCTGTCACCAAAGAAACGATTCTCCGATGAAGCGCGCAGGCTAAAGCTTGTTGTTAGGTGATGAGCCCGCAAGTGAAAACAATGACGATAAAAATAATATGAGCAACGTGTATAAAGTATGTTACAACATAGCCCATCAAGACTTGGTACCTATTTGAACAATACGAGTTCTCACGTGATAATTTCGTTGAAGATGATGTACATGATAGTTATGAAGAGATGTTGTATCTAACAGCAGGAAGGGCACTCCTTACTATTGGATTTTAGAGTGGTTAACACTGTGGCCTTTACTGCAGCGCGTGAGGTCGTGTCAATCGATTCGTTGTGAATCGCACGATAAAATAGTAACACACTGTGTACGAACCGCGTTCAGCACCAATCGGATGTTTCAATGGTAAAATGTTGACGAAACAACAGCTTGACTTTAGCGATTGAAAATTATTAGAGTTTGGTACATCGAGCGGATAGATAGGCGTGTATCAGTAGAATAACAGATATACACATCCGTTCACAGCGCGCTTCTCGTCCTGAGTACAAAGCGAACAGAGAGCCCTCGCGAATGGCTGGTGAGAATTCGCGAAACCGATGTCGGTCGATGCTGCGATTGACCGATAAAAGTCTTGGAGAATTTTTTCTTCAACCAGCTGTAAATAGAGAGAAGTACAGTTAATAGAAGTACGAAACACGAGAGAGAGTGACAATCCTCCTCTCTCCGTGCACCTTGCACTGATAACAGCCGAGAATGCAGGAAAGTAGCCGAGCTTCGATAACTCGTCGGAAGATGGAGGTCCTGTTATTTCCACCCACGTTATCTTAGGACCATTCGTACAGTATATCCGTTGAACACACGTTAATTCAACAGAATATCGGAACAAGTACAAATGTACGAAAAATATAATTCTCGACGAAAGGATTACATATAATCCCAAACGTATGCAATCCTATTAAATTACTTTTCACTAAATAATATATGTTTAGCGTATTGCAATTCTTGAGATTAAGAAGAGAATTTTTTACGATTCGAGGTGAACAACATATTACAAATTAATTGCAATTAATTACATAATGTATGTAATCGATATGCAATTTAAACTACGAGAAGCTCGTAAATTCGTTTATTTTTCTCTCCAGAAGATGTGTTTCTGAAGCGAATAGGTAGCGGAGCCTTGAGAGGCTCATGAGCGAAATGTGAAAAAGGCGTACGGTCTGCCGTACAAATGGCGTTCTAATAGCAAACGCTAAGTTACATTTTCCTATTTTGCTTTGTATGTTATAGAGTTCCAATCAATCCACTCGACAATTTAATTAAGCAGGCATAACAGGTTGCTCTTGTAAAAATAATCTCCGAGTTGATTAAGTTCTCGCAATAGAACTGCTGTTTCTAAATGTCAAATATCTGTTCCATCGACCTTTAAGAGACGGAATTCCTAATATTCCTACACCTCGGAAATGTGGAGTGATTGGTTTATTAAATGCATTCTCCGACTGAAACATCGGAGACGTGTCCGGCACAAAGACAAAAATGTATGTTAGGTCGAAGCATGGTATCCTAATGTAGCAGTGGCCAGGAGCGACGGCAACTTCCGGCCTCGTATATATATTTGTTGTATATATATCTATATACCCGGTATTAATGCGTCGTGCCTCTCGTTCGTTATTGCTCCGCCACGATCGTCGTGTTAACGCGCGCGCGCGCGCGCGCCATGTTGCACGTCTGCGTCTCGCCGCTCTCGCGACCAGGATAGCATAGCAGCGAAACAGCAGTTGGTTCTCAAAAAGTGTATAGATTGGGCTGCCGTTTGCCATTTATGGAAGAAACGAGGAGAATGTTCGCTCCTTACGGGGCTAACATGAACGCGAGCAAGTTTCAAAGCGAAACCGCGCCGGCCGGCTCCTCGCTACTTACTTCTGCGTCAAAGATTTTTTTCCGTATCGATCAAGTGGGGTACTCATGAACGGCACAACACTGCGGCTGCGGTAGCACGCAGAATAGTTTCAACCAGTTTGTCCGGTTCGTCGGCAAGTCGAGCGCCAGGATGTAACAGGAGAGCACCAAGAGAAGCTACTAAACGCGACCTCTATGTTTCTCTCCCTCTCTTGCTTTCATCATTATTATTATTATGTTTTATTGTGTTCATTAGAGTCGGCTGCGTTGCGTCAGCGATCGGGTAGTAGGTGACGTTATTAGATATAATCTATACCGCCGGCGTCTGAATGCCCGGCCACGTGATTCGGTCGAATAGTAAATAAAATTTCGTGCCGCTACACTGTAAAAAAAATTTGTTTGAAAATTAATGAACGGTATTGGAAGCTTTTTTACATTAACTGTTTCTGAAATTTCAAACACATGTGTCTTGCAATTTTACACACCGAAAAAAAGGTTTGGCAATATCAAACTAAGCTGCGGTTGCGGGTGGCGAAAAAAATATTTGGTTGATTGAACAAAATGTTTGTTAAATCC
>JAPYZC010002775.1:0-14157 GCA_030522665.1 Ichneumoninae sp. A BG-2022a | reverse complement strand
TTTATCTAATACTTGAAAATTACGATTTTAAACTAATTTTAACATAAAGGAAACGAATAACATTTTGGGATCATTATTATGGACGAACAATCTTATCAGCATCTTCCATATTCTTGATTTTTTCAGATTTTTATCCGATCGAGAAGTGTTTGTAATTCTCTTTTATTTCTCTCAAACTTAGGCGGCGTCAGTCATTGCCCTAGTACTACCTTAAGGGCATGTGATACAGACGTATCGATGCTCCGATGGTAACAAAACGCTGTCCCTACACTGAATGATTATTTCAATTCTGCTTTTAATTCTAACAATTCCATACGGGATTGAAACGATAACGCGTCACCTTAAAAGTCTTGCCGTCGTTGTTTCAATATCGTATGGAATTGTAAGAATTGAAAGTAGAATCGGTATAACAATTTTTTTCTTTGGCAGCGCGCAAGCAAATTTATTTTTCAGTGTATTTTCTACGCGATGGTTGATGCTTCGACCAAAATCAAATTAGGCTTTTGTAGTCAACAGATATAAGTATGAAAACCTAATTTGCTTTTGCTCGTCGTATCAATCGTTTTGGAGAAAACAGGGAAGGCGATTTTTTATCGACCGAGTATGTACCACATGCCCTCAACCACACAGAAGAAAAAATATCATTGAATCAAGTAAAATTTACTTGCGGGCTGCCAATGAAGTAAAAACGTTGTTTCAATTCTACTCTGATTTCGTATAATTGCATAACGGATTGAAACGATAACATGTCACCTTGACAGTTTTGCTGTCGTTGTTTCAATATCATATGGGATTGTAAGAATTGAAAGTAGAATTGAAACATTTTTTTTCTTCGACAGCACGCAAACGAATTTTGATTCAGTGCACGGTGTAGGTTTGCATAATACGGAGCACTCGGATAAAACGGATAAAACAGCATGCCCGCGCGCAGAGTAGTCTGTAACTGCTACATTGTTGCATACGCGCTTAATTTTGTACATTTTGGCAGCGTCTTTATATTGGAAGCTGCAAATACATTGGTTCCGATTCTAGAGTCAATGGTATAACATCGTGATGTTTCAAAAAAGGAAAAAAGTCATAAATTACCTAATAAAGTTTAATGTTTATATGAAGTGGTGTGTAATTTTTTAAATATATAATAGTAGTATACGTTTTAATTGAGTATATGTTATCCGTGTTATCCGAGTTTTCGCTTATCCGACCTACGTTCTCACCACTATCAACTATATACATTGATAGCTCACGAGGAACGCGAATCCTAAGAAGAACACTGAGAAAAAGGATAATATTTCCTACTACAACGAATAGTTCCGAGGGGAAACGTCCATACACTGTAAAAAAAAAATTGTAAATTTAATGTACCGGACTGGAAGTTTTTACGCAAAAACTGGTACAACAAATTCTATATACAATTATGATGAAAAATTAAAGTACTTTTTCATTGAAATTAAAGTAAATTATGAAAATTAAAATACTTTCATAGTAAAATTAAAGTAAATTATTAAAAATACAGTATTTGGAATGTTTTTAAGACACTGAACATTAATTTTTCATCGCAATTGTATAGTAAATTTGATATACCAGTTTATGCATAAAAACTTCATGTCCGCTACATTAAATTTCATACCAATCTTTTTTACAGTGTATATACACTGTAAAAAAATTTTGTTTGAAAATTAATGAACAGTATTTTTTACATAAACTGTTTCTGAAATTTCGAACACATCCGCATTGCAATTTTACAGTAAAATTTGTATGTTTCACGCATTTTTTTGATAGATTCCAAGCAAAAGATTTTTAATTTTAATATCTGGTATATTTATGTTACAAGCAAGGTACATTAATGTTTAATTGATATGAATAATGTTAGCAAATTTCATGTTCCAGTACATTAAATTTACAATTTATTTTAACAGTGTATAGTATCTGATAATCTATATTCTATTCGTCGAACTATAATTATGGTCGCAACCATGATTTTTTGTCATTGACGTAATTATACAATGTAGACCTTCCCCTTAGGAACTATTTTTATGGTAAAATTCAAAAATCAATTTTTGCAAAGTTGCTTTTGCTACGTAATTTTTTCTCAGTCCAGAATAAAGGAAATCAGAGAACTCGAATCCGGACTCTGCGAAAGAAGGACCGCTCTCTTCGACGTCCCCGGAGTGGCTGGAGGCGTCAACGTCCTAGCGCTGCTACTGCATACGCATTTATTATAATCACTGAATTCCCGGTGAGCGCGGATTGCGTCCCGGAGTCCAAAGCGAGATGGAACGGCGAGGGGAAAAAAGGAGATATCTCCCCCTTAGCGCACAGGGATGCAGAAAGAGCCGAAGCACGCACGGAAGCAAGGGAGGGGGGGGGGGCGAAGGATGCAAGATAATCGTCCGAGATCTGCTGGAAGCCGCGTACGAGGACCAGGCAGCAGAAGCCACGGGCAGAACCAAAAGCAGGACCAGGAGCAGCGGCTGCGTGTTTCCCTCCTCTCGGTGAGCCGGGGCGATCTCTCAGCGGAGAGAAAATATATCTTCGAAACAAAAGCGAGCAACGTGACGGAGGTAAGCGAATGCGTCGAGGGCCACGGAAAGATCGGCGGGGAGGAACGAGTGAACGATCGAGCCGGAGGAAGACGCACGGGACAAAAGGGTAACGGAAAGGAAAGAGAGGGAACTGTGGAAAGAAATGTTGCTACGGTCTACGTAGAAACAAGGATCCGAGTGGTTACCCCGTGCAACGGCGGGGTTCGCCGGGTCTCCCTTGTCCTCGGGACGCGCCGGTCTGGGTAACCTCAATTTTTGAGCATAACTCATGCGCAAGCCAGCGAGCAAGAGCTGCGCTTAAATCTTCCGTCCGAATAATAAGTGGAGCGCATTTACTTTCGGCTACCGCTCGGTGACAACCTATCCGGGGGCCCTCGTTGTCGTCGCCGTCCGCGACTGCCAACCGGAGCGGTGGATGTGGCTGTGTGGACTGCAGTAATAGCGGTAACGGACGAAGCGGAGAGAGACTCTGTGGAGAAAACAGAAAGAGCCAAAAGAAGCTGGAGGAAAGAGAAGCAGCGGCAGCTCTCGTATTTCTCTGTGGCGGGGCTGAAATAATCCTTATTCCTCTGTATAAAAGAGCCGATGGATTACATCGGTACTTTGATTTTTATCGTATCTCATTGGCGATGTCGTGTTTAAATGGACTTTGGAGAGGAGCGACTTTGGATCATTCTTTGGTAAGCGAGGAATGTGCCTGATTAACGTGACGTGGAGGGAAACATCGATTATTCCGGATGTTTGGTAATGGAAGGGAGATTTTGATTTTTCTGTATAAGATTTCGTAATGCCGGAATATCGGTGCTTCAAAAAAAAAAAATTGTAACAGCACCGTATTGTAAACGGAGCTACTTGCGCGCTTGGAATGTGGTATTTTTCTAGGAGAAATGCAATGTTACTGAATTGTAGCATTTTTGGAGAAATGCAATGTTATTAAATTGTAGCATTTTTGGAGAAATGCAATGTTATTAAATTGTAGCATTTTTGGAGAAATTCAATTTTACTGAATTGTAGAATTTTTTGAAAAATTCAATTTTACTGACTTGTAGAATTTTTGGAGAAATCCAAAGTTACTAAATTGCAGAATTTTTGGAGAACCTCGAAAGGTCGGCGTGGCTGAATTGTTATCAAATCCCTCATATAAGATATGGCGAATGCCGAGTGTCGCGTATAGTACTAGCGGTACCAGACGAAGCAGAGAGACTCTGCAGAGGAAACGGAAAGACCAGAAAAAAAACAGGGGGAGCCAGAAGCAGTGGCAGCTCTCAGATTTCTCTGCGGCAATCTGAAATAATCCTTATTCTTTGTACAAAAGAATCAATAGCTAACCTCGGTACTTTGATCTTATCGTGTCTCATTGTCGGCGGCCCTTCGAGCCGTGGTAATGATGTATTTAGTGTATTTGAAAGAGGCGACCACAGATCCTTCTTTGTAAAGCAAGGACTGCGTATGAATAGGAGACAAAACGATTATTCCGAAAGTTTGTTAAAGAACCTAAAATGTTCATGTTTCTTAACGTAACATTAACATTCCGTGCTCCTAAGATATCGTTACTCAAAAAAATATATCAGAAACAGCACCGTCTCGTTAACGTAGGTAGTTGCGCTCCCGGAATTTTTATTCAAAACTTCAACGCCAGTATTTTTATCAGAACTTTAATGCCAATATTTTTATCAGAACTTTAATGCCAGTATTTTTATCAGAACTTTAATGCCAGTATTTTTATTAGAACTTTAATGCCAGTATTTTTATCAGAACTTTAATGCCAGTATCTTTATCACAACTTCAACGCCAGTATTTTTATTAGAACTTCCATGCCACTGGGTTGTAAAATTTTTCAAGAACTTCACTGTCGCCGAATTGTAAGATTTTTGAAAAACTTTAATGTCACCAAATTGTAGAATTTTTGAAGAACTTCCATGCCACTGAATTGTAGGGTTTTTCAAGAACTTCAATGTCACCGAATTGTAGAATATTTGAAGAACTTCAATATCGCGAAATTGTAGAATTTGTAAAGAACTTCGAAAGGTCCGATGGCTGAATCGGCGTGGAATCCCTCATACAAGATCTCATCTCCCCCCCCCCCCTCTCCTTCAAAGATACAGCCATATGACTGTATGCTTTTTTTAAGAAGACGTTACGAGACGCACTGTATGATTAATTTTTTTTTCAAAAAAGAAAGCGAAATGACGCTCCATGGTATCACCGTACGCGATTTCACTTTGTCCGTAACTGGTCGTCGGTTATTCCTTTTTTTTGGAAAAGAGATAAGATACGCGTAGCTGATGAGGAATGTCATTATCGGCGATGACTGGCAGCGAAGACGACGTCGTGACGGAGCCGTTCGCTGAAGTGCCTTTGCTTCTCGCTCGCGGCGAGCCTCATGCGTATTGTGCGAACTGGTTGAAAAGATTATCGTCATGGGTGTGGACAATTGTGATTTCTGGTGGCAAGACTCATCAGCATCGAGTTCAAAGTTTCTCCCGGGCAATAACACCCGGGCTAACGCGCGTACACATCGCGCTTGACTGAATCGAGGGAGGACGCTTGGCGTGTTACAGTAATCGCCACACCGGGCAGCGACTCATTACAAAATATATAATTTCATTAGTAACACGTCTCGCGACAGTGGCGACCGAACTAAAACGAAAACACACGTTGTATTCGTGCAAATTATTTTTTGGTCCCCCACAGAACCGAGATTTGCCGTCCGATTTGATAGCTTAATGAGGATGGCAGTTATTTATTTTGCGAAATGACAAAAAGAAATAAATTAAGTGGGTGTTGCGTCATGACACGACCATCCGACACGTAAAAATATTTTATTCACGATTATTTCTCGCGTATCTGAACGTGCCTACGGCCCATATATCGCCCCTCACGCATGGACTCTCGCCCGGTCTTCGTGGCTGACTAGCAGCGACGTTACCTACTTTATCGCCCGGGATCGATAATTCGGCCCTTCGAGCCATTCCATTCCAGCTGGAGATACTTAAGGTAGTTTGAGCACGAATTTGATTATTAGATACAATGCACAATTGTTTTGTATGTTACAAACAATGCATAGAGCATCACGTCTGCAAAAATTCAAGCAAGGTTACCGGCTATTTTTATTCAACAAATAAATCCAAAGTCGACTGATTTAGCATGGTTGCTTATCTGGAAAGGGTCACGATAGCGCTTTTGTTCCCTTTCATTTGTATTTCGCGATTAGATGCATATAGGAACGACAACCATAGTGTAATCGGGAGATTTCGAGGATTAAAGTGATATTGCAAAATATTTGGCATACCGAATGTTTCAATGATAATTCTTTATTCAATCTCGTCTATTAATCTTCCGGTAGTGTTTTCGCTCTACACAAATATGGCGATACTCCAAATTCGAGACCCCTGGTTTATTGGCTGTGCCAAGCCATTGGGTTAGATCGGATAGCCCGCACGCATGTGTAAATACGTCAAATTTGAGGAAGAATCAATAATTTGTAAATGTATAATTGACCGTGAAATTGTAGTAATAAACTTTCTGTTTAAATACATGTCTTGTAGATTGTGTTCGCGTGTTCCGGTTAAATTATGTGAGTCAAAATTCGATCTGTCTCAATATTTTACAGTTCCCAAAGAATGCTATCAGGTAGTGTCATACCAATGTGAAATAATACTTTGCCATTTTACTGTTTTTCCAAAACTGACATAGTAGTGGTAATTCAAAATGTTCGTAATACAATTCTCATTTGTTACAACATTAAGTCAGCTGGGTCAGCTTAGAAAAGTACTATCCCGTAATCGAACCCAACTCTGCGATGCAATGGGAAATGCATTTGTTACTTTAGAAGTAGATAAAAGTACTGTTCATATCAATGTAAAATAATATTCGACCATTTTACTATTTTTGCAAAACTGAAATAGTGATCTGTCAAAATGTTCGTAATACAACTCTCATTTGACTAGCTAACGTGCAAGTACTAGGGGAGACCGGGGCAAAATGGCACAGCGGGGCAAAACGGGACGGTGAGGACAAAACTCAATTTTCCAATAACTTTTGGATACCCCATTTTGTCCCAACGATACATTTACATTCGGATTTTCAAAGCCGCTTTACCCCACGTACCACCGTCGATGCCATCCAAAAGTTATCGGATAATTGAGTTTTGTCTCGTTATCCCGTTTTGCCCCGGTGTGCCATTTTGACCCGCTCTCCCCTACCTTAAGTTGGCTGGCTCAGCTTAGAAAAGTACCGTCCCGTCATCGAACTCAAATCCGCTATGCGATGAGAGGTGCATTTGTTACTTTAGAAGTAGATAAAAGTACTGTACCGGAAAGAAAAATAATGGAAAATCTTGGGACCCGAGTTGGAACAATCTATATCCACTCTCGGAGGGTTGAGAAAGAAAGGTCAGATCGCAGGACGGCGGAGAGGGTGGGGGGGATGGAAACTAAAATTTATTCGTGTACGAAGGTAATGCAAGTCCGATCCTCGTGGCGTGTTACGCGTCCGGTGAGTCACGGTCTAAAATTCAGTCGCAAACCGAGTGAGTGAGCGAGAGGGGCACCTCGTCATAAAGGAAGCGTCAGTCCATAAATTGGCCTCCCCACACCAAACTCCCGACTGGCTCCCCCGAGCGAGCCCAGCGTTATGTGCCAATTTCGAGGGTGCCAGCAGGAAACTACCACCCTCGACAAAACTTACTGAATTCATTATAGAGCGAACAAAGGCGCATGGCGAGTGAAATGGTTAGATGGAGTGAACAAGAGGAAAGTAAGCCCAAGGCGGTATACTTTTATAGCACGCTAGAGCACTGCCTTCTTACCGGGCCTACAGGGACAACTGAATCTCGCTTCTTTGATAAGCTTATAACCGCCGTTTCGCCTTCCAATTTTCGCGGACGTCCTGGCGTCAGACACTGGTACATTTTTGGCTGCAACCACGCCAAGAATGAAAGACGATTGAAATTCATAGGCTTGTTCGGAATTCGTTCGACTTGAATATAACACGCTGTATTCAAAACTTCACATGAAACTCATTTACAACGTGTCATGCGATATAATTCGCGGTTCGTAATATTTATCTCTTTTGGGCTTTGGGACAGCTCGGCTGTTCAGGATCAGGATCTGGGACTTCAAATTCGTATGATTCGGGTATTCGGATGCTCAGATCTGCATCGATAGATTCTGATAACCCAGATACTCGGATGTGTAGATCTGGATTCAGATTGACAAATTCGGATGCTCCGATCTGGAGTCAGGTTGATAGGTTCGGATGCTTGGATCCGGATTCAAATCAACAGATTCAGATGCCTGGATCCAGATTCAGATGTCCAGATTTGGATTCACATCGAAAGATCTGGATTCCCGGATCCGGATTCAGATCAACAGATTCAGATGTCCAGATTTGGATTCAGATTGACAGATTCAGATGTCCAGATTTGGATTCAGATTGACAGATTCAGATATCCAGATGCGGATCGACATATTCACATGTCCAGATTCGGATTTCCGGATCCGGATTCTGATAGATAGATTCGGATGCTTGGATCCGGATTGAGATCGACAGATTCGGATGCCTGTATCCGGATTGAGATAAAAAGATTCGGATGCCTGTATCCGGATTGAGATAAAAAGATTTGGATGCCTGTATCCGGATTGAGATAAAAAGATTCGGATGCCTGTATCCGGATTGAGATAAAAAGATTCGGATGCCTGTATCCGGATTGAGATAAAAAGATTCGGATGTTTGGATCCGGATTCAGATCAATAGGTTCGAATGCCTGGAACCGGATTTAGATCAACAAATTCAGATGTCCGGATTCGGATTCAGATCGATAGATTCGGATAACCGGTAAGTCCGAACATTTACCAAGAATCTAGTATTTTTTGGATTTTTCAGTCCAGCATGCAGACAAGAAGACTGTGTTAGCAGAAGCATAGATATACTACGCAAAAGTCCTGTAAATATCCGCTATAAAAAGTGAGTCACGATAATTGAATACAGAACATTTTCATTAAAGATCAATATGAGTTTAAAGACACCCTGTCGATCGATGATCCATTTCGATCCGATGACGATCGAGCGTCGTTTCAGGAGCAGCGACGACGACGCAGTTTGCTAAGCTGTTCACCGGCAAGCGGAGCACACAGTGTTTAGCGCGGTGAGCTTGCGAACTGTGCAGTCGGGCTAAGCCAGCAGCATCGGCGGTCCTAGTAATTGCGGCGATAATTCTCGCACGTGAACATGTGGCGTCGTGTCACTCGCCCCTTAATCCTCTCGTTACCCGATTCCAACGGCACTCTCCGTCACTGGCTCGCGCTCATACGGTGTGTACGTATGTAGGAATGCACAGCGGGGCCGCAAATACCAAAAGAGATATTGGAGGGGTGAACCGTGAACCGCCATCGATTTTCCGTGAGCGCTATGACGACCAAAGCGACCGTCCGGACGAAAACGTCGAGACGGCAATATCCGACTTGCTTTCATTGATATTATTACGACGAATTAGTTTGGTTATATGCTAATAGTATGATAACTCATCTATTAATCACAGAGTATAGATAGCAATGTTCAGCTAATTCTGACAGCAATTCCAGAGCGGTAAATTGGACCCGATTTAACGCTCCAAAATATCTACTAGGAAAGGATCCGTTCAGGGTTTGCACGTTACTGACACAACGCTGTACCATTTGTAAAATGTTTTCGAGACACTGTTTTATGGTTGTGGTTACCTTCCCTTACGTTTTCATCACGTACGAAATACGCAGGGGGGAAGTATAGTAATAAAAAAAATTTTACTGCCAGATCATGCTCCAGAACAATATTTCACATACCCTTGAATGCAAAAAAGGCATTTTCTTACTTCTGTCTGACTTATTGTCTGAATGTTTATATTAAACTGGAAGATTGTTGTCTCTCGGGTGCTTCGCACCCTCGCCATGGACTATCGTTTATCGTAATCTAAAGAGTTTGAAAACCGGAAATTTAGATTTTCCGCAATATGTCACTTCTGGTTTGAAATTTTTTTTCTGTGGCCGTAAGTAATGTCATAACGGAAATACGACACTTCCGGTCAGAAACCCGGATTTTCAAACGGATTTTTAAACCGGAAGTGACGTTTTCCCGCATTTCGTCACTTTCGGTAGAAACTCAGATTTTCAGAAGTATAGTAATAAAAGAATTTTACTGCCAGATCGTGTTCCAGAACAATATTTCACATACTCTTGAATGCAAAAAGGCATTTTCTTATTTCTGTCTGACTTATTGTCTGAATGTTTATATTAAACTAGAAGATTGTTGTCTTTCGGGTGTTCACACCTTCGCCATGGACTATGGAATTCAGAAACAGGAAATTTAGATTTTCTGCAATATGTCACTTCTGGTTTGACATTTTTTTTCTTTGACCGTAAGTGATCTCATACCGGAAATACAACACTTCCGGTCGGAAACTGGAATTTTCAAACGGAAATGGTCGTTTCCCGTATGTATGTCTTAATTTCCGGTCGAAAGCCGAGATTTTCAAACCGGTAGTGAAGTTTTTTTTCTTATAATGGCACGTCCGATCGAAAACTGCGATTCTTAAACCGGAAGTGACGTTTTCCCGTATGTCGTACGGGACATTACACTTTCGGTAAAAACTCAGATTTTCAAACGGTATGCAACTGGTTTGACTATAAGCTAATAGAGCACATATATAACAGAATATATACCTAACGGTACTGTAGAGTATATTTTAATGATTCACAAGCCGCCGTCTGATATTTACTTATGCAGGTGTGCCCAATTATGTCCCGACCCGTAATAGAAGTGGTCCAATCTCACCGTAATCTTTACGTATACCCCGACATCGCGATACATGCGAGTTGATAACGAATCGCGACATGGAAACATCGCGCGGCGCGATTCTAACTTGTCATGCAGCGGAATAGAGCCATTGGGACAAGTGAAATCGTCCGTCCTGTCCGGTTGTTCGCTGTCCGAGAGAGATGTGAAACGCCTCGGATAAGAGTGCGTGCAAGCATGGCCCTAACGTGGCGAGGGCGCGAAACGACACTGAACAGTTATGATGTGCGCCGACCCACACATACGCTCGGACGCGTCAGGTTCAACATATCCCATGCAACGTGCATTTGTCAGTATCGAATAGTCGCGGTTTCGCGGATAACGGTGTTTGCAAAATTGCAAAGAAATTACTTTGCCTCACCGATCCGAGCGAACTCCGGTATTTGCGCACTCGTATCTGCCGTCCCGCGTGTGTACAGCGCTGTGCGGGATGGCAGGCACGAATCCGTCAGTCCGAACCACGAACCGATAACCGGCACCCGACGCCTAGGCCAGGTCGCCGTGGGCATACAGTAGATACGCTAAGGCGCGCAACGCCACGCTCGATTGATCCGTTCGACGCGGTAATTTGCATCGGTTTCGAGTCCCGTCGAGTTCCCATTGGCCTAACGATCCAACTATCGGCGGCGACTGATATCTTAATGGTCGCGCTGCACGCCACATTATGTTTCGATCCATATTGCTAGGCGCGTCATACGGTACCGCGTGTGCCTCGTGGCTGCGACGTATTACATGAGTTTCGAGAATACCCGAGGCACTTGCACACCTGCAATGATCATTGGCTAGTATCGTGACTATCGTGAGTCACGTTGGCAGGGGAAAAACCCTTGAACAAAAACCCCCCGGAAAAAGCGCCTAAACAGATGATGATGAGGTGGGTGGAAAACGGGAGGCACATCATTTCGCCGAAACTTCAATCGACCGAATCGTCGTATGGCAGAAAGTCACCCGTCCTAAGGCTGTTTATCCGAATCGTCAAAGTTTCGAACTTTATTTTTCCGAATCGTCAAATGTCCGAATTTTTTATTATTCCGAATCGTCCGTTCAACGAATGTCACTCTTCCGAAATAGTAAATGGCCGAATGTTATTTCTCCGAAACGCCATTGACCCGAACGTCATTTTTCCGAATAATAATTTCACCGAATGTCCTATTTCCGAATGGTTAAACTTCCAAACGTCAACTCGCCGAATCGTGATTCGTCGGAATCGTCATTTATCCGAAATGTCAGTCATCGGAATTGATCCGTTCTGAATCTCCTCTCATCTCGTCGTTGTTATCTCGACCTCCTCAGATTTCTGACATCTCGCAGATAATTTATATTTCATTGGTCGTTAAAAATGGTATAAAAGTAGTTCTTAACAGAACTATGCCGGATATGACAAGGTAAATTTTAAAAAATATCTTATAATGACTGAGAGCAAACAAATTATCATTCTGGTGAAAATATATCTGAAAATCTCGGATAATTTCACTGAAAAGTAATCTGAATTTATCTTACATTTCGTACTTTTCAGAAAAAGTCAAACATTTTACCGGGTATAACTGGAAAGGAACACGAATAAAAATAAATAAATAAAAAATCTAGTTTTGTGATGCGGTTGATTGGCGATTCGGTAAAATGAACATTCGGATAAATGACGATCCGGATGAATGACGCTTCGGATAAATGACGATTCGGATGAATGACGATTCGGCGAGTTGATGTTTGGAGGTTTAACCATTCGGAAATATGACATTCGGTGAAATTATTATTCGGAAAAATGACGATTCGGAGAAATTATGTTTGGCTATTTACTACTTCGGAAGAGTGGTATTCGTTGAAAGGACAATTCGGAAAAATGAAGATTCGGACATTTGACGATTCTGAAAAATGAAGATTCGGACATTTGACGATTCTGAAAAATGAAGATTCGGACATTTGACGATTCTGAAAAATGAAGATTCGGACATTTAACGATTCGGAAAAAATGAAGATTCGGACATTTGACGATTCTGAAAAATAAAGATTCGGAAGTTTGATGATTAGGATAAAGTGCGTTAGGACCGATGACTTTCGGCCACACGACGATTCGGCCGATTGAAGTTTCGGCAAAACTATGTGGCTCCGGAAAACGTCATCGGTTCGGTGGAAATCCGACTTCGCCCACCCAATCCGCCCCACATCACGTGACAGCGCCGCCTGGCGCGAGCGGCGAATACCGCGAGCACACGCGAGTCAATGACCGCGGTTTTATTTCCGGGATTCGTCACCTTAATTATTTAGTAATAGCTTCCTGTTCCTCGGGTACGAAATATGCAAAGCGAGATTCTACTGCAATCAAAAATCGACCGGCACGATTATGCTGTTGATGCCCCCTCAACTCCGGCCGGATCACAATGCCGGATGACGGCCGGATTCGCGTGAGCGTTACGCCCTTGATCGGGACCACATCGATGCATCATATTCAGGCCGGAGGTTACTTTCCGCCGGGCCTGGTACGGCCCCGACCATACTCTAGACAATCCGATAAGAATTTTTGCTACTCGAAACGAATTTTTGCTATTCGAAACGAATTTTTGCTACTCGAACCGAATTTTTGCCAGAAACGATTTCGGCGCATGAGGAGAAAATTCTTCGCCCGTTCGCTGGCCACACCCTGCCAGACTCTCACGAAAGTACCGGCGACTCTTTCCGTCCTGTATCCTCCACCGACGCGGAAGTCGTGTAGCCACGACACCGCGTTGTACACAGAACAGCGCGATGGGGCTCACCGCGCATACCCAACTTCACACCCTGATGCGCACGCGATTGTATTATAACACGGCAATAAAGCTCGGTTATGGGAATGCGGGAGGAGAACCGGGCCAGGCGAGCAAGTGAGTGGTAGCGAACTTTTCAAATTATTCCCGGGAGACCGCAGAATCTCATAAACATTGACAGTGGCCGACCACAGGTAGTTATTGGGAGCGAAATTTGTTGGGCGGTTTCATCGTCCCAACCCCCAGCGCGTCCGGATCACCTCGACGGTTTGCTTCGTACCTATGCCATCCGCTTGCTCGCTTCGTTCGCCCTCCCCCTGCCGTGTTCTTCTTTTTGCGAGAGCCACATTTCCACCTCGCCGTCTTTACAGTGTCAGTCTGGCGTGGGTTCACGAAAGTTTCGGCAAACGGAAAAAGTGAGGGTATTTCTTTCCTGGCAGAAATTTTGGAGCTTCAAGGCGCAACATGACGAGGTCTTGACAAGGCTTCATCAGGGCTTTGTCTGGATCGGATGTAACGCTCTAAAAGCGACATGCAACAGTGTAAAACAGTGTATGTAACTTGTACGCAGTCGGCATTTTGATGTATGTGCTGGAGACAAAAATTGATCGGCGAGCCGAGTGGCTGGCGGATGGTCATTGAATCTTCAGCAAGTTTCAGCAAGAAAAAACAAAGCTTCCTCTATGAGGAAGCAGAAGAAACAGAATTTCGTCCCTACACTGAGAAAACAGGAGGGACGTCTACATTTTACAGTTACGACAATGACCAAAAATTGTAGTTGTAACTATAATTATAGTTTAATCAATTGAGTTTATACTATCACACACTATCTATATAGACGTCCTCCCTGGGAACTATTCGTTATAGTAGGAAATACCATCGTTTTTCTTAGTGCAGTAGAAATTTTAGATCGGTAAATCGGAACCTGATAAGGTTTTGACGAGTGCACCGAAAAAAAGGTTTGGTAATATCAAACTAAGCTGCGGTTGCGGGTGGCGAAAGAAATATTTGGTCGATTGAAAGAAATATTTAGTTGATTGAAC
>JAPYZC010002774.1:0-13688 GCA_030522665.1 Ichneumoninae sp. A BG-2022a | reverse complement strand
GACATTTTTGGACATTTTTTTTTTTTTGGAACTGATGAGTCGGGTCTTGGTGGATTTTTTTTGCAGAAATCTGGGAGTGTGGAGATGATTTTTTACGATCATTACATCATGGAAAAGGTTGTTTTGAAGAGTCGGTGGGACAGACACAGTGAAATGGAGACTTAGTTCATGACAATAGCATGACATTTTTTTTCGTTTTTTTTACTAGATCGACTCTTGGACTCGAACTTTTGACGATGTGATTCATCATAGAAAGGATCTTACCGCTGATTGTTTAAATCCGAAAACGGCCTTGGTTTACCGCGACCCTCATAATCAGTGCGAATCGAAAGGAAAGCTCCGCGCTCGCCGCTGTTCCCCACGACAGCAGTTGAGAGATCATTTCCAACTAAGCTCAATCATCCATTTACACTTATAAAGTGTCATCCAAACCTATTTTCCAATTCCGACTGATCGACCCGACTAACCGTACGATTGCTCAATAAATTCTCGGAAGCTTCGCCACTTCGATTTTCCCGAAGGATCCCGTTATGGTCTCTCTCATGCCAAGGCAGAATATTCCGGCGACGCATGAGATTTGTATACAAATTCGCTATACGTTTTATGAGGAATAATAAAACACACAGCGAATTTACGACAATAACTGTGAGGATGAAAAAAAATTTAAGTACAGAAAAAAAAAATAAAAAACTAATCAAGCCGTTGATATTTCGGCATTTCGGAGAGATCAACAATGGAAATCGCTCGACCGAGATGGGTGGGAAGTGGATTCAGATTTGGGTAGATTCGGCAGAGACGCGAAGAACGTCCGAGCAGCGATCAGACACATCGAGCCCTCTTAGTTATTTATTATGAAAAACTTTGAACAATTTTTTTTTTTTTTTTTTTTTTTAATGCGCATTCCGACAATATTCAATGCATCGCTGCATCGACCTCCCACCCACCGCGGCTGGCTCGAATCCTCCCACCTCATCGGCGATCGGCTCTCATTTATACTTTTGCCGGCGCGGTCCCGCGGCTATGCCGCGTCCCCACCACAACGATTGTTTATGCCACAATTCGTTTCAATATTAGCTGTTTATACACGAGCATCGACCGACCGCTCTGTTGACCACGCGCGCTTGTACGTGGCGGCACCGAACGAGCTCCCAGAGAAAGACGGACGCAGAGAGAGAAACCGCGATTCCACCGCATTTTCACACCGTAATCCAGCTGGTCGAGTTACTACTTTTCGATCCCCTGTCTCGCGACCCGCGACCCGCGACCCGTTCGACAAGTTTTACCGGTACTGGACCCTACAATCCTACCTCGTTGAATCACTGTCGCATTCACCGTTAGTTCCGTTCGAGACTTCGAGCTGCTGAGTTTCATTTTTTTTCCTTCTTTTTTATCGAACATTCTACCGGCTCGGGCTTGAGTTTGCGAGACGAACGCGCACTCGTCTCGCGTACTCTAAATCCACGAAATACCTCATCGCGCCTGACCTACAAAATTGCGGACAGTTTATAAAAAAAGAAAAAAAAAATTGAACACCAAAAAAAATAGTACACGGAACGGAGTGTCTTTCGATATTTTTTTTTGTTTTTTTTTTGGTTAAGTAAATTTTGGTTTCAACGTCGCGAGGCGTGTGACACGGTTCTGTAAGATTCTGTCCGAGGTGCTCGATGCGAATATTGAATTCCCGAAGGACCTTGAATTTTTTTTTTTTGGGCCGAGACCGGCGAAGGGTCGAGAACCGGTCTCGCCCCCTTTCACTTTTTTTTTTGTTCTCGATCGTGCACAAAATTTTACATACTCGTGTCACTGTCTCGTTCGTCGGACTTCGTGTCCGAACCGCTGGGAAAAGACTCGAGCGAGTGGCGGCGAGTGCGGACGCTTGCCGACGGCCGAACGTCCGGCACTCTCGTTCTTTCGGTCTGACCACTACGGAAGCTCACTACTGACGTCCGATATCTTTTGTAAATCGATCGTGTAATCAATTAATTTCGTCATTGTCTACATATTGGAAAACAATAACACAGGATATTATTATTGATATTTATGTTTCGCCGATATTTACGTCGTTACTTTATAATGCTTGGAATCGTGAAATTTATATAAGAAATTTGCGAGTCGCTTTTTATTTTCCGTCGGCGAGAAATCCGATGAGTTAAGTTTAATTTTTTCTTTTGGTTTTTTTGAAATTTATTTATTTATATTTGTTCATTGACCATCAAATTTTTCGTGCACACTTTGCGTAAATTTTTCCGAATAAGTTATTAAAGAAGAAAGCGTAAAAAACGAATTATTTTCGTTAATGGTTATCGCAGATTTGGGCGATAATGAAGTCACCGATAATACGAGAAAAAAAGAAATAGTTCGATAGGCCAACACGTCGTTAACACTGGAAATTGGTGGTCAATGAACGCCCCCGCTCATTGCAACGGCTCGGTAAAATCAGACTGCTGATTAATGTATCGTCGAGGCCAATACTGATAATGAATTATTTTTAATGCCGTTGTTAAATTGTTAATGAACATTAATCTTAACGACGATAAATTTTATCCAACGATATTTTCGGAGTTGGTTTATTTTTGCACTCGGTATAAGTCGATCTCGTTACTATGGATTATTCTTTTGATTATTCAATCGGCTCCATTAGTCTTCACTCGATGTCCAGTTTGTCACAAGGTTAATCTCGTGTGCTCGAGATGCGATTTTTTTTTTTAAACATCTTTTAACATTTTCTTTTTTACATACATATTTAATCCGTCTCAATCTCTTACTCATGAGGACTCACAGAGTTGGATTAAATTCCAATTTATTCTTCTTCCTGATCTCGAGAGATATCCAAAAAATCTCGACTCGCCGGCGAGACGCAGACTCTCTCGTGTTTACAGCAGTATATCCAAATGCCGGCACAAATCACCGTCACACACCGTTTCACAAGTTTTCCGCACTGTTATTTTTTTTACTCCGTTTATTATTATTATTATTTTTCCTTTCCTTTACCACGTAGCACCGTTTGTTTACGCGAGAGACATAATCCCAGACGTGAAAGAAAGAAGAAAAAAAAGCTAGAGTAAAGTTGTTGTCAAACACGGCGGTGTCGGAGATGACGAAAATAATCTAAAAAAAAAATCGCTTAACGGGGAAAGGGACGAACGGTGTGACGAAAATCAAGGGGCGAGTGCTTGAACGTAACTTCAGTGGTTTTTTTGTTTGTCTCGTTAACTTTTCTCTCATCGCGCCGTTTTACTCACCTTTCGGCGTGCGATGTCTCGTCCGAGACGAGAATGAGGAGGAGGACGACGACGGCGAGGACGATCCGTTCCGTCCTTGTAGAGGCTCCCTTTCGATCCGGTCTCGATCCAAAAAAAGCACTTGTTTTTACTCTCCCCCGGAGTTTCTCGACGGTTTACTTGTCCTCGGCGTACTCTTTCTTTATATATTCATTACGTGTTTACTTAAAGATTTCTTGTAGTTTTATTACGTGGTTTGTTAGTTCTTTACAATTTTGGTATTTTTTGGTATTTTTGGTATTTCCTTTGAGGCGTATTCCCGTTTTTTTGAAATTTAATTTTTTCTTATCTTCACCCTCGCGTTAACTCGGGGATAAAAAGCGCGCTCGTTACACGGTTTTCTCTCTCTAGTGTTTCAAGCCTCGTGCGCCGTTGCACACGGTGCGCGTCGAGTCGCGCGAACTTGCGGGCTTGCGGGCGCACTGGCGGTGGTGGCCGGTCGCGTAGGCGGAGAAGATCGCGGATGCTGTAGCCAGACCACGCGCCAGCCAGCAGCCGGTGGCCCCTCCGGTCCGTACAGTGGCGCCCCTGTAGCCCCCAGTCGCAAGCTCGCAAGTCGCAGGAGAGCGCCCGGCGTGTGGCGCGCGAGCGAGCGAGAGGGGGCGACGCTGTTTCCCACTCCGTCTCGCGCTCGGCGAGCGATAAGAGCGGAAGAAGCCGATGGAGCTTCGTCGGAGTGCGAGAAGGAGAGCGTCAGCGCGGGCAAGCAAGCCGAGCGGCTGTGAAAGCTTGCGACGACGCTGCCCGTTGCGGAGCCGAGGGGGCGGAGGGGAGTAAAACGGAGAAGCCGACGGCATTGCCTGCCGCGCGCAGGGACCGACGGTGGGGAGTTATAGAGTCGAGCGGAGTGCCGGGGTGAGCGAGGGAGAGAAAGCGCGGAAAAAGCTCGGGTGCGAGGGAGAGCCGGGGCTTTCGGGCGGCTTTTCCGACGGGTGGAAAAGAGAGGCGAGGGTGTCCGTTCGTCTCCCTCCGACCCCGCGGCCGCCTCGGAGACCGGAAGCGGGTGGAGAGGAGAAGGAGCTTTCGGGGCCCGGGCGGGAGCGAAGGAGCGCGCTGACCACCGGGGGAGCGACGCGCGATCGCGGCCTTTACCTTAGGACGCGAGGAACCAGCGCCGACGGGGAGGAGGAAGACGGCTCGCAGGCGCTGATGTCCGACGTGGGAGCGGGACGGACGCAGGCCGGTTTCTCCGGCGATATTCCGTTGCTTCTCTCACTTCATCTTTCTCCGGTGAACTTTGGCACTACCACGTGCGCGGGCCCTCAGCGTTGGTACACGGGACGGCCGAGCGTACACGTACGGCGGGACAAGGACGGCGTTCGAGTCGCGCGGCGCTCGGACACATCGGTATCGGTGTGAGCTTTCGGCGATGCACGCCGGGGTGGCTCGCGGAGGGGGAGAGGAGCTCCGAGCGAGGGGCAGGCCACCGATGGTCCTCGACCGAGTGGGGGGTGTGTGGATGGCCTTACGTATAACGTGTAAGCTTGCGGTATTAAGATCCAGCACGCTTCGCTGATACGGCTTTTCACATTTACTTTTTATGACCGTGAAGCCCGGGGGCGCCACTTAAAATTCTTTTCAACCACCGCCGAGCCGCCGTGGCCTTGGCTTCTTTACCCGACCATTTTTCCGATTTTTCCCCCCACCCCTCCCCCGGTTAACCGACCACGTGCGGAGGCAGGAAAGGCCGATCGGTGATCGATCGAAGGTTGATGTTCGCGGCGTTGTTTTTGTTGTACCGTGTCGATGAGGTGGTTTTTTTTTTTTACGATCTCCGGATGGACCGGGGGAAAAAAGGCCATCGGGTTAATCTTGCTTTTTCTTATTCTCTGTATCGAACAAAGTTGGTCTTTTAGGACTGTCCGAGGGGCCGAGAAAGAGGGGAGGGTCGGCGGATGAAACGCGGACGAGGAGAATTCCTAATGGCATGAGGGTAAGTTGAAGAGAGAGCGGCGATTCACCCTTCGGCGATGCAAAACAGGGAAGGCAACTGGGTGAACGGGGTGGTGGTGGTGGTATCGACGCGGTTGTGTTGGTCGCCGAGTGCGAGAGACAATCCGTTCTCGGGTGGTTGTATTGGTGGGAGCGGGGATCGGCGTGTTGGTGCCCCAAAGAAAAATCACCTTGGCCGCGTGAGGGTGGCGCGTACGTGCGCGCTAAGGGGTTGTTCTGAGAATGTGTTGGGACGAAAGGGTTGCCGGATAGTGGCGTGCTCTTGCTTAGGCGGCCGATATGAGAACTAGAGTCGAGATGGGGTGACCCCCCAACACCCCCCCCCCCACCTCGGCTTTCTCCGTGGAAGGCAAACCCCCCTTTCGTCCTCGCATCCCTTGAGCAAACTGCTTTCTCCTTCTCCTTCGACCAACCGTCCGCGGGGCGCAACCCCTTTCGCTACACAACATCTCTCACGTGCCGGACGAGCGGGAGAAATAAAATTGAGAAAAAAAATAGGTAAAGACAAAACAACGCGTTGAGTGAAAACGAAAGTTTCACCACCTGTTTCGCCGATTATTCTTTCACTTTGCGTACTGGGTTTTTGGATGGATTCTTTTTTTATGTTTACTGAGCATTTTTTTTTTGTTTGGGGGGAGGAACGAAGATAATTCAAGCGTGCGGATTTTTATGGAGCGCGTTCGACGATCGCCCTCCGGAGCCGACAATGACGACCGGCGTTGTTCAATAAAGATGTGTATGACTTACGGACTGTCGTCTCCTCGATCGAGGCGAGAATCACGCCCTCGCTCCATCAATTCCTCGTGCCTGCCGGTTCGCTCTCACCCCCCCGATGCGCGTTTACCCAATCACCCCCCCCCCTCCCCTCTCGCTCTCCCCCCGTACCCTCCGCCTCATATATTCCCGTTCGAGCACCGAGAGCGGCGGCAGTTCGGCGCGAAGCTCTCGATCAGCCGTCGGTATTTTTATCCCCGCACACTTTTTAGGGTCACTTGTTGCTTTTTAATCCGGCCGCAGTCGCGGTTGGAAAGATCGCCGATCGCCCCGCATCGAAATTCGAGAGACGGGAAAAGACATCCGATATCTCCTCTCTCACAAACGAGAATCTTCTTTTTTCTCTCTTTTTTTCCGTTTCTTTTGGCTCTTGTTTTACTGTATTGCTTCCGATTGGAATTCGAGTTTATTGTATCACGATGCAGAACAGCGCGTGAATAAATAGGATAAACGATTTTTCTAAATTTTTTTGGACTCGTGCAGCGTTCTGTGAAATTTGACATACTTAATTGCGGTGAAATTAATTTGTTGGTATATTAAAAACTCCTTGAAAATACTCTGTTTAATATACAGAGGATTGATTTTCACTCTCAGTCGCACAAAGATACATCGAATGATGTGGATCGAAATATTTCTTCTCGCAGATTTAACGCGAAAAAAATTGGAGCACGATTTTGATAAAGGCAAAATTTCCTCTATCATATCTATGTCACATTTTGTTCAGCGTCTGGTAATGACACGAATAAAAAAGAAGAAAAAACAAAAAACGGGGCCGCCATGTCGTCCCCATCGATGACAAATCTCGCACTCGCCGTACACTTGGCATATTTCAAATAAAAGTAAAAAACATAAGATAATACATACACATTTAACTGAAACACTTTTGGGAACACAGCCATCAAAATCGAAATTATTCCTATCCAAAGCTGATTTTACGATATGATCAATAATCAACCTATACGATTTCCATAATCGATCCTATCTCTTAAATTTCATAATGTCTGCAAAATCTAAAAAATGTGAAATTTCGAAAAAACAAAAAATTGGTATCAAGAAGATTGCATCTATCATATTTATTTCACGTTTTGTTCCTTGTCTGGTAACGACACAATAAAACGATTCGAAAAAAAGCCAATGCCACTATTTCGTGGCCGCCGATGACGAATCTCGCACTCGCTTTACACCTGGCATAATATTTCAAATAAAAGGGCCATACCACGGTCAAAAAACATCAAATAACATGTACGAATTTTACCGAAACACTTTACAGAGCACAGCCATCAAAATCGGAACCATTCTGGTCCAGCGCTGATTTTACGATATTATCAACAATAAATCAACAATTAACCCATACGATCTCAACAATCGATCGTATCGCATAAATGTCATAATTTCATAATCCCTGTAAAATCGAATCTTTTTTCCTTGAAATGTAACATTTCGAAGAAAAAAGAAACAAAAAGTTTTATCAACAAGATTGATTCTATCATAATTGTTTCACTTTTTTCATCGCCTGGTAACGATAGGAAAACACAATTAGAAAAAAAATATACACACAAGGCCCCTATATCGTCCCCGCCGATGACTTAATCTCGCACTCGCTGTACACATGTCATATTATTACAATTAAAAATCCATACCACGGTAAACACGATTAAATGACACCTACAAATTTAACCGAAAAACTGTAAAGAACACAGCCATCAAAATAAAAATCGATTTTATGACATTATCAACAATCAACCCATGCGATTTCCACCACCTATCCTATCTCATCCGTAAACCCCCAAAAAAATGTAACATTTCCAACAAAAAAAAAATCACTAAAAAAAATTTGTTTGAAAATTAATGAACGGTATTGGAAACTTTTTTACATAAACAGTTTCTGAAATTTCAAGCTTCAATGGAAGCGTAACATTCGTCCGCCACAAAAAATGTATTTTTTCGTAAAATTTTCTTGTCTCGGTCAATCGTCGAGTCTATAGTGAGCCCCCCCGGCATCGACGTTACAATTCAGTGGTATAAAGCCGGCCGGCGTCGAGCTTGCCCCCGATACTCGATCAGCGGTCGGGCATTTTTATTCGCAGATTTTAAGGTCACTTGTTGCTTGTTTAGTTATGTGTTGAGGGGGGTCGGGGGGGAGCGAGGTAGGAGTGAGAGGACGGTATACAGACTCGTACCACTAACAAGCGTCGATGTGCGGAACTGCCGTACTCCGTGTTGCAGCTACGGGGTTGGAGAGGCTCGTACGTGTGCGTGCCGTCGATGGTCGCCGAACCAACACGACCGCACACACTGGAATGCGAGCGGGCTGTGTTATGGGCCGATAGGTGGATGCCCTGTCGATTTCATTCCAAACCCTCCCGCGCCATCCGCCCCGCCGTCACGGCCACCCACGCTCCGAACTGCGCTTCACTATTTTTTTCCTCCCCCCCCCCCACTCCTCACTCTCGTTCACCTACCCGATGCTTTTTCTTCCTTTTCCTATACTCAATACTCGTTTTTTTTTCCTGCGGTAACGCGACCGAGGATTTCGCGTTGCTGCTTTTTTAGCGCGAGCTTTCGCTGTCGCTCGGTCGTCCCGTTCCATCGCAAACACGACCGGGCTGCACCGACTCGCCGATCTTCCGCAGGTCTTCGCCTCCCAGCAGCCAGCACGTTTGTTTATAATTGTGGATCGACTCCTCTCCGCTATAACCAGCGCCACTGCTCTGTTTACTCGTGTACGGCCGGGCTTTCCCTGTTGCAGTCGATGTTCCCGACGCTGCTGCGCAAATTTACGTAATTAGGGATCGTTATCCGTCTCGTATCGTATCGGGTTACCGAACACCGAAATCAGTGCTTCACGGTAATTGCGGAACAGCTGCAAGAAGGAGCATACGGAACACACTATGTTGGTGGGTTGCAAAAATATGTTTTCTATCGATGGTCTCGCAACGCTTCGTCGAGGTTTTTTTCTACTAGCGACTCGGATTGTCGCCACTATGGAGAGAAACGGTGTTTTTGTCAATCGGCGGTATTTCAGATTCGCAAGAAACTAGTTTTTAACGGTAATTGCGGAATCGCTGCAAGAAGGAGCATACAGAACACACTATATATGTATATATTGTCCCTAGCAAGTTGACGAACGGCTGCTTTTAGGGAAAAAACTAAAAAACGGCCCGAAAAACGGACACGTCCGTTGGGGAACGAAACGGACCACAAAAACGGTAAAACGGACCGTACGTTTGGATTGGTCCTGTTTCGGTTGCGGAAACCGAAAACGGACCAATGCAAATTTTTCGAAAAAAACGTTCGGTCCGTTTTCGGTTTCCGCAACAAAAAAATGACCAAATGCCAACAAAAAATGTACAGTCCGTTTTGTCGTTTTGTACGGTCCGTTTTGTTCCCCAACGGACGTTTTTCTCTCGATGGCTCCTCGACGCCTCGTCAAGTTTTTCTTTTCTTCCTATCGGTTCGGATAGTCGCAACTACGGAGAGAGAGGCTGTTTTTATCAATGGGCGGTACGTGAGATTCAGAAAAATCAGTGCTTTACGGTAATTGCGGAACAGCTGGAAAAAGGGAGTATACAGAAAACACTATGTTGGTTGCAAAAATATGTTTTTCTCTCGATGGCTCCTCGACGCCTCGTCAAGTATTTTTTTCCTTCCTATCGGTTCGGATCGTCGCAACTACGGATAGAGAGGTTGTTTTTATCAATGGATGGTACGTGAGATTCGGCAGAAATTAGTCATTCAGGGTAATTGCGGGACAGCAGGACGAAGGAGCATTTAGAACACACTATGTTGGTTGGTTGCAAAAATATGTTTTTCTCTCGATGGCTCTGCAACTCCGCGTCAAGTATTTTTTCTTCCTATCGGTTCGGATCGTCGCAATTACGGAGAGTCAGGCTGTTTTTATCAATGGGCGGTACGTGAGATTCAGAAAAATCAGTGCTTTACGGTAATTGCGGAACAGTTGGAAAAAGGGATTATACAGAAAACACTATATTGGTGGGTTGCAAAAATATGTTTTTCTCTCGATGGCTCGTCGACGCCTCGTCAATTATTTTTTTTGTCTTCCTATCGATTCGGATCATCGCAACTATGGAGAGAATGGTAGTTTTTGAGAGTGAGAACGTGAGATTTAACCGAAATCAGCGACTCAGGGTAATTGCAGAACAACTGAAAGAAAGATCATGCAAAATACAGTAGCTTGGTTCGTTACAAAAATATGTTGTCCTCTCGATGACTTCTTAACGCTTCGTCAAAGGTTTGTTTCCCTACCAATTCGGATTGTCGCAACTACGAAGCGAAAGGCTGTTTTTCTCAATGAGTGCTAAGTGCGATTCGGCCGAAATCAATGCTTCACGGTAATTGCGGAACAGCAGGAAGAAGAAGCATGGAGAACACACTATGTTGGTCGGTTGCAAAAATGTATTTTCCTCTCGATGGCTCCTCGACGCCTCGTTAAGTATTTTTTTTGTCATCCTATCGATCCGGATCGTCGCAACTACGGAGAGAAAGGCTGTTTTTGTCAATGGGCGGTACGTGAGATTCGGTCGTGCCGGGTCTTACTCACACTGGTGGCGGGGTCGGAAGTGTGTCCGGAGACCGGATCCGTGGATGGACGGAGCGGAATTACGAAAGGGTCGGCTCGAGTCTCTCGAGCTGATGATGGTTACTCGCAGGGCCTGGCGCGCGATCTCACTGCAACGCGCCCGAACAGAATCGGTCCGCGGTAAGAGAGAGGAAGAACGATAGGTTGAGCGAAATAGTCTGTCCGAACCGGACGTACGTGCGGCGAGCCACGGGTGCGTGTGGGTGTGGTTGATTTGCGAGCGTCCAGCTTCCATAGATCGAGCGGAGGGCCCCGCCGCCGATGCAGAGAGAGCCCCGTCCCTCGATCGCATCGACTCCCCAGAGTCCGTCCTTTCTGCCTTCGCTACCCCATCAGCCTCGGCGTCTCTCACTCTCACTCCGTCTATCTCCCTGCGATGTATATTCGCTCGGTTCACGTACCCCACGTACGTCAACTCACCGAGAGACGAGCACCCGATAAGCGTGTAACCCAATTCCCGATCACCAGCAGAACCCTCCTACTCCGAGTCTGATCGTCAACCGAGCGCGAGACTCGATCGAAAAATAATCCGTAATCTCGTACCTCGACCGATCGCACGATTCTTGCACTCGAGGTCTTACCTGCATTTAGGAACAAAATTAAAAATTGCAAATTTTAAACGTACAGTTGTTATTTGTATCAATGTGCACATGGCATCTCGACGTTTTCTGAAATTTCCGTATTCTTCACTTTTCGACGATGTTAGTCTGATCGCCGACCGAGCGTGAGACTCGATCGAAAAATAATCCATCGTTTCGTTACTCGACCGATCGCATGATTCTTGCACTTGAGCTTTACCTGCATTTAGGAAGAAAATTTTTAATTGCAAATTGTAAACGTGCTGTTTTAATTTGCATCAATGTGCAAATTACATCTCGACTTTCTCTGGATTTTTTTTCTTCACTTTTCGACGACGTTTGTCTGATCGTCAACCGAGCGCGAGACTCGATCGAAAAATAATCCATCGTTTCGTTACTCGATCGATCGCATGATTCTTGCACTCGAGATCTTACCTTGATTTAGGGAAAAAAAACTGCAGTATAAATTTGCATCAATGTGCAAATTAAATCGGAACTTTTTCTTCATTTTTCAACGTCGTTCGCGCAGAATCCTAGAATTTCATGCTATCGGATCAATCGCAGCTCGTGGATGAGATTATAGAACATAGGTGACTTAAGGAAAAGTACCGTCAAGAAAGGGTCTCTTGGTTCAGACCGGTTTTCCGAAATTTATTTTTAAACTTCACAAGTATTATTATGAAAAAGTGAGGAGAACTAATTGCCCAGGTCGTCGACCACTCCTTCCGAGAAAAAAACACAAACCATGTAATTAAAGGGTCTAACGAAGAGTTGGGAGACACATGGGTGATCCGGAGCGTCTTCGAACGCCATATGTGAGTAAGACACGCGCGACGTAAGTGAATATGGATACATATATATATATATATTTTATAGAGGAAGCATTGGTGTTTTTTTCTACTCTCCGGAAATATCGCTGGGTCATAATAGCTTGAAGGGGCGGGTTCACTCGAGCGGATAAATATTTCCTATAAGCAGGCGCTTATATGCGGCTCTGAAGGAAATACAGTCGTCACCCTTCATATAACACGTTGGTAAAATTTTATCATAATGCATCAAAGGAATGAGTGAAAAGCAGGCTGGTTTCCGCTCGCAGTTTATTGTATTACATTGTGAACAAGGTGTGGCACGAGCATTGAAACATTGAAAAATTGACGTATGAACGAGCCGAGTGTACAGAACGACATCGTCCAAAAGGTTGTAATCGATACGAATCGCTGATGTACATGCATGTCGGTGTTATTCGTTCGGTTCAATGTTGAATGTTAATTGGCGATTTGGCACACACACACCTACAACAGACCTTGGCTCTTATCTGAACCACGATTTCGGACAATAAGGACGGTCCTCGGGTGTCGCTATCTGATCTCCTTCGGTGCTGCTCCGCAGACGATCGCTTCGATGTAACCGCAGATATCACCTTTAGCCGTCTCAAGGAGCTCCGAAATCGGACGGTCGAATGATAATCGCCAGAACCAATGTATTTTTCGCGTTTATAAAAAAAAATCACTGGCAGTAGAACCAAAAAACATTGCATATATGCAATAAAATATTGCTTATATGACCTATAGGGTACGTCAGTTCGACGTTTCTCGAGTTGGTTGCGACCAAAATGTAAAGGTTTTTGAAACGTTAACCTCAAATTTGTATTGTTTACAAAATCAGGGCCATATCAGCCCGACTTATCCTAGTAACGTCTCGGCGATCGATTAATTTTTAGCGCATTGTGCTCCGTCGATTCGAGGGATGTGAATGACTTGTTCGGGTTGTTTCAGAAGTATTATTATGAAACTTGAATGCGGCAACTCGGGGGTCTTTTCAAATATTTAAATCGTCATCGTTCTCCGAATGGAATAAATATTTTGTTCCTGAGGTTATTGTAGATTTATTTAAATTACTTTTAATTGTATTAAAGTGTCGTGAATGTGTGATAGTACACAGTAAAAAATAGATAAGAATAAGACATTTCGTAAAAATAATTTTGTTAAACAACCCTTTGAGCCATACATTTTAACACTGTAAAAACAAAACTTTGGTATTTCATGTCAAGAAATTAGTTTAAGAAATTGAAAACTGAGCGAAAGAAGGTGGGACACTCTATGTCCCACCGTGACGCAAAGGGTTAAGTGACAAACTCGTTTGTCACTTATTTGAATATACGAACCTATCCTTTTATTTCCCGTGTCATTGACAATTTTAGTTTGTACTTTTATTCGTAAAACCAAAAAATTAACAAATAAAAATTGTGGACGTTTGTGGACAATAAGTTGTCGTAAAAAGTACACTGTAAAAATAAATTGTAAATGTAATGTACTGGAAATTGAAATTTGCTTACATTACTTACATTAATTGAACATTAATGTGCTTTTATTGTAAAATAAAAATACGAGAAATTAAAATTATAAATCTTTTGCCTGGAATTTACAAAAATGTCCATTAAAAATACAAATTTTACTGTAAAATTGCAACACACATGTGTTTGAAATTTCAGAAACAGTTTAT
>JAPYZC010002773.1:0-13690 GCA_030522665.1 Ichneumoninae sp. A BG-2022a | reverse complement strand
TCACAAAGCTTCCTCTATGAGGAAGCAAAAAAAAAAAATGGCAAAAATGCATCGACGAACGACATTTAATAAGTTTCGAACGACCCCGACGGAAATGTCTGCGCTGAGGAGAAAAATGAAAATGTCCAATCATTGATGTTTCGTTGCCTCCCAGACGGAAATATCCGCGCGAACGAGAAAAAAATGAAAATGTTCAATCATTGATGTTTCGTTGCCTCCCACAGGAAATTTCGTTAATGGGTGCGATGCGGTACAGCCAGTGCACGGGCATACGCTGTGTAACAGCGCCGTACGTTACACATTTCGATTTGACGCGCCGGAGATTTGCTTCGCAGTTCAATTTTCACGATATAATTTTCTCTGTAAGCCCGGAGAGAAACTGCCGGCTGTCGATGGTGCAACGGAGTGTGCACAGTGCATATACTACGGATTACTACATCAGACCGCTACCTACACCAGTATGATTATTCGGTAGGAGCGTACCAGACGTTCGCAGAGGGGTCGACCGTTCGGGACGCGGTCCCGCGGTAAAACCGACGAGCCTCTCACTCCCCCTTTTCCCTATGTGTAGAAATTATAATCCGACATCGGGCAGGCGCCAGCGAATGGAGGAACCAAAGCTTACTTCATATCCCCCTTCCGGTCGACGCGTACGCGAGGATGGGAGACCAAAAAAAAAAAAAAATTGAACACAGAGGGTCCAGCCTGGTGGGCTACGTGTATTGTGTTGCGGACGTATACCGAGCGGGGAATTCAATTGAAAGGGTCTAATTCACGGTTACGCTCGATCGCATATGGATACCAAAGAGGGAACGAGAAGTTAGTATTAGTATTAGTCCATACTGTTCCGGTCCCCTTTATCCATCCATGTACGAATGAGATCCGAGCACGCCTCTCTCCGTCTCTCCCGCGCCCCTTTGTTGTTTCATTTTCGGTCCGAGCACGCACGGATCCATGTAGGATGTAGTGTACGCGTATGTAGGGAGGCCGCGGGGCAAAACGAAACACCGTGGCAAATCGAACCACTTTTGCTAATTCTTTTTTGGGACGAAAAAAAGGAAAATCCATTACGAATGGAGAACACGGGTCCTTTTTTCCCGCTCTCCTCTGCAGATGCGAAAGAATAGGTGTCCAATGCCCGACTACCCGATGTGTGGATTTCCAATACCAGCGCCCATTCGGCACGCAACTCAGATTCTTCGCGGTAGGAACCCCTTTGGACGCGATCCTCCCCTCGATATCATTTCCGGATTGATACATCCGCATCGCGCGTTCATAGTGTGCGAGCGATTTGGCACGCGACAACGATTTTAACACGTTTACAAATAATTTCGTTAGCCGGGATAATCGCGAGGGGAGAGGGACGACTCGAAATTGCCGAGTGCGCCGCTTCTCGGTACGAACGCGAATGATTTCACTACCAAATCGACGGGGCGAATATGTATGTAAAGTCGATTCAGCAAACGCACTCCTTCGCAGCTGGTACGAGGAACGAATAATTTCCGGACTGAATCCCTTCGTTCATTCGACTGAATATGAACGCTACAAAACTAATGGAATATTCGAGCAGACAGCAAAAAAAAAAGGCCTGTACCTTTAAGAAACTTATTTTTGTCCATGAATATCCACAATTATTTTCATGTTAAATTACAAAATGAAAAAAAAAAAAATGTAAAATAAACAAGTATTTTTGTAAAATGACTAACATAAAAAAATAGTATTAACAAGGTACGAATTGTGGAAGTTTATGAATAAGGAACGTCGGTACCTATTTTAAGCTGTACGCTCGACTTTACTGTTAGAGTCGATGGTTCGATCATTGAGAATAAAAAAAATAAAAGAAAAAGTTATGTCTTTGTCACTGAAAGCTGCTATGTCCTCATTTTCTCTAGCAATTTAATCGACGAAAGTCGTTTTTTTCCGTGTTCGAAGGACAATAGTTCAGCGGGCTGCCAATATATTTAGCGGGAATGCCGTCGAGATATTTTCATCCGCCGTTCCACACTTACTCTATCGCTTCGCGCCTGTCGCGCGACAATTTATATAAAATTATAACGACCCTCTCCCCGTAATATCCGTAGAAAGGAGAGCTCTCAAGAATGGGATAGTAGGGCAAAACGAATACAAAAAATTTACAAATAATACGTCACAAATAATTTCGTAATAATTTGTAACCGTACACTGATAAAAAAATACGGTTGAATCCGCTAAGATTCGTGCAGGGACGTTCAACTAAATATTTTGTTGGTACAACTAAAATATTGGTTAATTCAACAATTTGTTGGGTGATTTCACCGAAGTATTTTTGAGTCATTGAAATATTTTGTACGACCGACCAAATATTTATTTGAACGTCCCTGTCCGAATCTTAGTTTATTCAACTGTACTTTTTTATCAGTGTATTACGAAATTATTTACAATATTTTCTCTTCGGGACGGCACTTTTTTCGTCCCTTAAAAAAAAAGTTCCAATAATGGGAATAATAAGAATGACACACAGGGCTGGTACTGGCCGACGTTGGGCGAACACTCGCCGACGCTGGGCCAGTACTGGGCCTCCTCCTTCGCACAACTCTCAAATACAACATAATATTTGCGTTCGTGGTATAGAAAGATATTACTCTTCGCTATGTTCTTATCCGCCGTATCTCGTTAATGTAACTTTATTCGATCGCTCTGCGGAATGTGTATTTTGCGAAAGGTCGTATTACCGACGTTTTATTTACCCTAAATCTTTATCTCCCTCTGCCCCCCCCCTCCCTTATCGCAATCTTTCCGCAGCTTCATCCAATCTTTACTCTCATCCCCTTGAGGGTTAATCTATCGATTTCACAGCGGGACGGCGTACGTCGGTAACGCTCGAGCGGATAGCGAGCTCGTCGTCTTGATGGTCTCCTGGTCGTCGTCGTCCTCGTAACGTTAGTCTTTCTTTTGTCGCTGCCGCCGCGGGGATGGGGCTGAACATGTAATCGTCGAAAACGGCTGAGACGATCAACTGGGGTCTCATTAACGCGGGTATAAATACGTGCGTGTCGACAAAGAGTATTGGCGAAATTTCGCCGCACGTACAAACTACACATCTCGAACTGCTTTTGCTTACTCCTGCCACTCGATGGTTATACATATGCGGGACGCATGATGCACGTACGCGTCAGCCGAAAAGTCTTTCATTCCGTCCGGTGATACAAGGGGAAAGAAACTACCCCTATTGACGATACGCATTATCCACGGTCCTCTCGAGTATTCCGGCCGATTTCGCTGTTTTGCCGCTCCGCTCGTCACATTGCGTTGGGAATGGAAAGCTTTTGTTATTGAGGGGCGCTTCTCTCGATGTAAGACGAACAAAAAAAAATGTGTTTTATTTTTTCTCTCGGTCACCACGAAAGTTGATCGAGAATCGACCGCGATTAATTGTTCGTCGTGGTATTCTTATCTTGTAAAAAATTGGTACGAATAATAACGATTTTAGGAGGAATTCCACTTTTTTTTAAATTCAAAAAAGTATTGAAAAATGTAAGCACTCGTACCGTTTTTCTTTTCATATTTGGTACTTCGGGATTTTTTACAATATCAGGGTACCGTTACGAACGACAGACTGTGGAGGGTATTTTGTTAAATTCTTTTTATTACCGAGAAAATAATAAAATCACTCTTTTGTTTTAAACGGTGGACGTCACTCACTCCCTTATCGTATATATCGCGGCAAAACAGGCTTGATATTTAACAAATTTTGTACACTATTAGAAACAATCTTTTGTAATTAAATGAAACTAGATTTGCTTAAATAAAGTAAAATTTGGGATAACGTTTGTTAAAAAAATTGAAAAAATTGTTTATCAATTTTAAGTTAATATAAACAACGCTTCATACCGAGAGCTGAGTAAGTGAATGTGCGTAGTTAAAGTTTGATACGTGTGTGTACCCTAACAAAGCGATAAATAGCATTAATGAGGACAATTCTACATTCGTGTAGATAGAGGCCTGACGTAGCTCAGTGGTCAGAGCAGCCGACCCGTAAACGGAATGTCCCGGGTTTGAATCCTGGCCCAGTGTGACCCACATTTTTTCGGATTGTCTGAATTATTTTCGTTAAATGTTCCACATAAGAAATTTTACACATTTTATTTGGGTCACTGGGGTTGGTAAATTTAGTTGTACATTGAAATAGTGTAATAAAAATAATTATTTGTGGATTCATTGATGTAATTTATTTACTTAAAATGTGTCCATTATTATATGTATACTTATATCTCGAATAATATTAATAGTTCTTTATTTATTATATTTTTATAATTTTATATTAATCAAAGCACTTTGAAAATCATTCCGGTCCAATCTCTGGTGAATTCATAATCGGGTTCCTAGATATCCGAACGTTTCACTGAGCAATCATCGCCGGCGTGTACAGTTTCCGTTTCGACGCATCCGCTTTTGTTCGACACACGTTAAATAAACGAAACAAGAAAGTTTCGATGCAGGTTGTCATTTTCGAGACGAAGGCATCGGTTGGTATTTATTATCAAGGTATTGACCGTTCGTTCGCTATCCAGACAGAAATAAAGAGAGCATCTAGAGGTATAAATGAAATCGCCCGAAGGCGCGCAAATATGAGAGAATTGCTGGAGACCTCACTCGAGAGTTCCCTCGGGAAAATGCGAATGTAATCGAGGGGAATGGCCGATATCACCTTGGGGCCAATTGCCGTGTGTAGTTTGCTTCCCATATACTGACAACAACGATTGACGATCAGTTTTACAGCAATAAAATATCCTTTCGTGTCGTAATAAAGTTTTTCATTACATAAAATAACTCGAAAATACGTGGCGCATTGAAACAAACAAAAATTCCGCTCGCTTACTCGTATGAATGCCCACGGGTTAATGAATTATTATTTTGTGTAAAAAAAAAAAAATCGGATATTTGTAAATGTTCACATTGTCGTTATCGTAATTTACTTTTATTTACAAAGCTGATGCAAGAAAGCAACTTTGTCATTTTTTGGCTTCCTCACTGAAGAAGTTTTGTAAATAAGGGAATAAAGGACATGTACGGACACTTTTTCGCGAAATGAAAAATGTACCAAGCCTGTTCGATACATCGAATTTCTTCAATTTGCCCATATTTTATTTAATTGTAATTCAATTTGAGCCGTTTTAGCTGAATAGATAAACAACTTTAATTAAAGCTATGAAGGTAATTTTTTTAAAGAAAAAAAAATTAAGAACCTTAACATGTTTATGGACTCTTGCATCCTTGGTGATAATTGAACTTGTGTACAAAATTTCTTCTCGATCACTCAAAATTTATAACGTTTATATTCTTAATATCCTTTTTGTCATATACACATACACCGAAAAATGTCTGTAAATATTTTCATAAACAAAAATCTAAAAAAGCAAAACCACAAAAACGAATCTTCTACGACGAGGGTAAAAGAAAACCATAAAAATTCATCGAAACATTCGCTCCATCCCCGTCGGCGTACATCATACCGCGTACGGTACGTTGGAATGCGGAATCAGTTTTCTCCATTCGCCCGTTAACGTTAATTGCTTTAGCAACGAGCACCAGTAGTTTAACATAGATAGCTAATCTTGGTGCGGTGCACAAGAATCCTTCAAAACCATAAGCATACTTTACCGCGCCGTTTGAGTCCTTCCTGTCGAGAACTAAGAGGCTTCGGATCGTCAGAGCCACGAAGAAACAACGAAGAATATAGGAACAGAAGAACCAATAAACGAAAACGAGCCGGTCGCGAGTGCGGAAGCAAAAAGGTTTTTTTTTTCTTCCGTAGATTAGTCGACGGATCCAGATGTCGGTGGTTGCCCACGTGTGCGCGCGTATGTGTGGCAGGCTCGTGCGCATGCATTCAGCATAGGGTAGACGCGTAATAAAAACCGTACATATACATGCGGTCGTTCCGTATTTCTGACAAGCGCTTAACGACCGTGTACTGACCCGCGAAATTATGCGCACGAGGATGCTAATGCCGCGGTGGCTCGCATCCCCCTTTCAGCCTTTCCGTTCTCTTATTTTTCCTGCATCTCGGTCGCATCATACCTACGCCGACATTATGTACAACAACACCGTGTTAGCCTAGAATCGCGTTCCAACAGGGGGTTGGCGGTGGCGGCGTGGGGTGGAGGAACTGCTTTCAGCCTCGCACGAGAGCGTGTTAACGTGATATATTTTTACATTTTCAAATACACCAGTGTCGAGGTACGAGGAACGTCAGAACTATCTACTTAGATAGTACCCTTCGTGTCGTGGCGGAGTGAGGCAAAACGAGATAGAGCGGAGAATGAAAAAGAGCCCAAAAAAAGAACGAGGAAAAAAATGAGCACAGGCGCGGTAAGGCTGGTGAGAGGGGTGGAAAGAAGACAGGACAGGAACATGGTTTCAGATAGAAAGAGAAGATGAGGATGTAAAAGCATGGGAGGGGTAAAAAGGGATCGGGAAGATAGAGACACGCGAGAGAAAGAATGGCCCCAGGAAGTGAAAGAGGCTTAACGAAACTGTGGAAGAGGGAAAAAAAAGGATAGCAGACCGAAGGAAGGAACGAAGGGTGAGGATGATGCCCCGAGTGGCAAAGGTGGCGGAGAGGTAAATTCATCCGTGTCTGAGTGAGAAGGTGGGGAACGAAGTCGGTACCGTCATAGTTCGGCGTGTATAGCAAAGAGCAGCAGTCAGCGAGAGACATGCGAGCGATGCACCCCAGCATGGGTACGTGTGTGTGTAAATGTAGAAACAGAAAATGTGAGGGTTCCTTTGAGAGAGTCCTGATGAAACTCGACACGAAAAGCACGAATGGCTAGCTGGTCAGTCGGGACAGGCAGACGCCTCCGGTGCCTCCATACTTTGTGGACGAGGTGGATGTGCCTGTGTGGATGAAACGAAACGAGGAAACTCGCGGGGGTGGGTCGGCCCTCGCGGTCAGCAACGCAGGTTGCATTCGTTACTTGCGGTAATATCATACTTGAAGCATTCGACCACAAGTGGGCCAACCGATTTTGCTGAAGTAAGGGATATTTATGCACTTTTTTAAGTCATCGAGTGACCGGCAAAGAATGAGTGACGAGTCATTTTGGAAATTAAGATGGTACGAGCATGAACTTGATTATTTGCGATGACAATTTGTTTTTTTTATTACAATCAATGCATAGAATCGTGTTTGTAAAAATTCAAGCAAATTTACGGACTAATTATATTAAACACATAAATCCAGGGTCGGCAGATTTAGCACGGTTTCTTGTTGAAAAAGAGTCCTGTTTTTGTTCAGTTGTATTTATATTTTGCGATTAGATGCATACACACTGAGAGAAGAATTTCGGAAAACCTAGCAAGTCATATGGTAAATTTCGATCAGGTGACAAAGTACACCAGCGCCACCATTAGTGACATGTGATAGGTTAGAGGGACCATAGTAATTTTTAGCCAACCTATATGGTATTTTTTTCCAAAAGGCGGGTTGGCGAAATTGTTCGTACCTAAGATAAGAATTTCGGGAACTAAATTGTTTTATGTATGTATAGGGAAATGCGGGGCAAAATGGGGCAACGGAGCAAAACGGGGCAGTTGGGCAA
This sequence comes from Ichneumoninae sp. A BG-2022a, assembly GCA_030522665.1. NCBI lineage: Eukaryota > Metazoa > Arthropoda > Insecta > Hymenoptera > Ichneumonidae > Ichneumoninae sp. A BG-2022a. Next base: position 6,107 of record JAPYZC010002773.1, on the reverse strand, counting down.
AACTAAATTTTCCAATCATTTTTGGATCGGACAAGGTGGCAAAACGGGGCAGAAAAGCCTGATCTATCGATGGGGCGAATTCGGGCATCCAAAAATTATTGGAAAATGTCGTTTTGCCCCATGCCCCGTTTTGCCTTGCTGCGCCGTTTTGCCCCGCTCCACCCTACATAAAAAAAATTGATTGGCAATTATGCCGGACTAAAACCTGAAACAAATGGTTCGCGAAGATCTTATTTGTAGCAACAATTATCGGGACACCACCGATTACTATCTTTTTTAGTGAGAAGAACTTATATTCTAGCGCAGATTACGGAATATTTGGGTTACGTTATTTAGCATATTACTAGCAGAACGTGTTAAATTTGATACAAATCTTTTCCAGGATGTCGCTGCAGTTTACGTATACCTGAAAGTTGTGTCAGTTTTCACCGGATTTACGGTAATACCTATGAGATCCTTCCCGTTTTGTGACACAGAAATTTAAAGATTAAAATGATTGGAACAAATCCGATGTTTTAATGAGAATTCATTAATTAATTTCGTCTTCGAACTGTACAAATTATAAGCTAAGTAAAAATAACAATATATATTCTTCTGGTACGGCGCGAGCGATTATTTATTTTTTCCCAGTGTACAAAACATTTTCATCGTCACAGTTCTCGGAACTATTTAAAGTTTCGAGCTCCAAACTTCGACATCCCCCTCGTTAAGAACAATATATTAAATTTTTTTTCGTAGAAACCAAATTCTCATTTTCTCGGTGATTCGCAAGCCGGAAGCTAGAGATTCACTTCATCCATCTCCGAGGCCTGCAGAATAGATCCATGGAATCCACAGCATGTATACGAAAAGATAAAAAAAATACTTTAGCGTGTAAGAGAAATTCCATTGTATTTTACCCGGGATTTCCTGGTGGCGTACGAGCTATGTCGGACAGAATCAAGGTAGTAGAAAATTACATCGAAGAGAGAAGGTATATAAAAAGGTCCGGCGGTGAGAAAGAAAAATTTCAAGCCGCACATCCTCGCACAAGCGCGGCCAGCAAGCCAGCCAGCATTCGAGCCGCCGACCGGACAAGGTGTGGCCTGTAATTATTCGCCAACTCTCTTGAGCCGCTCGGTTGCCCTGTCATTCGGTCTCTGCCTTTCGTAACAGTGACCATATAGAAGCGCCTTTGACCTCATCGCTGCATAGTACATCCTTTCCACTATGTTTCTCACTTTGCAGACTCGCTTCCTAGTTCGCACCTGACCGCCCGTCCGACTCGGGTTTCTATCTTTCGAGTGTTCGTGCATCGCGCAATGTAATACGATATCCCGCGGATCGCGAAATGACCGAGCGTGTGCATACAGCGAGTTTGTTGCCGTTATCTACACGAGAGAAACTGAATAAGGCAGATAACAAGAGCATTAATTGAACTCCTCTCTGATCCCGTTTTCGCCCACGCCTTGCTGTGCCCGAATCGAGGGCCTCCCCATTTTACAAAAGGAATACCCGATGAAGAGGATCTCTGATATTCTACCTGCCAACTCCGCTGTTGATTCTATGATGCTGTTTTCCCATCCATTGTTACATCGCCTTCCATCCCCCCAACTGTTATCTCTCCGGTTCAGCTTATCCGACGGTCCGTTGTGCTCCGTGGCGTTTTACCTTTGCCCACGGTTTTTTTTTTAATTTTCATTGTACGAAACACAACACACAGCGGCTCACGCTACACCCTGTTATACGTTATCCTCGTCATCTCTTTTTCTCCTGCTCGCGCGTACGTATTATTTTTTTCACGCTCCTCTCGCTGGCTTCAAAGCATTAAGGAATCATTTTCTTTTTGTCACGAGCTTGGAATATTTATTGCGAGGGTGATTATACAACACACGTTCGAAAGAGTGATCCGCCGAGTGCTTTTGTTCTCGGGCGAAATTTTCCGTTTCTGTTGAGTACTATTCATAGTCAAGTCAAAGCCTCTCGAATATGTTTGAAACATGATTTTATATGGGAGAAATTATTTGCCCCATGCGTCAGTCATCTTAATGAAGAACCAAAATCCTACTCGATATTTTACAGCATTACATGTGGCCCGCCCGAGCCGTAGTGCACCCAGATTTTTTATTTTTTTTTACGGCCACCGTTTATTTGGTTTAAGTAAAATATTTATTTAATTGAAGTAAATAGTTACTTGGATGAAATAAAAATTTATTTAAATCAAATTAATATTTTACTTAAACCAAATAAACGGTGACCGCCAAATAAATTATTTTTCTGATAATGGCCGACGTTGGGCGAACACTGGCCGACATAGTATCAATACTGATCAGCAGTAAGGAGTGAAAATTTTGGGACGTCAGATCGGAGCCTCGTCACAGCTTTGTCAAGCCTTTTCCGGACCGTGTGCCTGATATAATTCTCCGGAATGTCTACTAGGGCTGACGAGATTAGTAATAGGCTTGACAAGCCCATGACAGAGCCCCGCTGTAATGTTCTGACATTGATACGAGGGAAATCGCACGCTGTGGCCCACCGGTGCGGCACTCTAGAGGACAGCGCGTCAAGTCGGGCCGAATATACACAGTGAAAAAATTGCACTTTTTTTACAACACTTATCGTCTACAATTTTTTATTTAATAATTTTCTAGTTTTACAAACAAAAGTCCAAACTAAAATTGTAAATCACACGGGTAATCAAAGCGCAGGTTCGTATATTCAATTAAATGATAAACGAGTTTGTCACTTACTTATCAAAATTATTTTTACGAAATTATTTTTTACTGTGTAAGGTGGATCATATTTCTTTCTCTATTTTGCATAATCTCTCCATCACACATTTATCCTGCACAAAACCTGTACAATAAACCATCATAGAGGACCCCTAATAACAGTTCGATCACCTTGCCCCACGGAATTTATTGACGCGGAAAAATTATTTATTTAGCTGGTGCGCCTCAAATAAATATTGATCTAATTCGAATAAATATTGACTTTATTCGGTTCAATATATATTTAATTCAAATAAATATGCACGTTTCCCGCAAAATAAGTTTTTTATGGGTGTTTCTTTCATGACACTAAACCCGTTATTTGTCTTCTTTTCCGTCGAATCTCTGCATATACACTTATGAACCTACATAAACCGTTCATAAGATTAAACTGAGCGTCCAAAATCGTCTTCATTTTTTTTCACCCAACGGATTTGGCTAAAAATCATGACTGAGGAGCGTGTCCCGGCAGCAGACTATGCCCTTAGTCTCCACTATCCGCCAAAGAGTTCATTGACTTTTCTCGCGCTAGATATGTTCTCGTGTAGTAGAATGTACTCTTATCTATGTTGGTATCAAGGGCTTAGGAGAGTCGATGAGATCGCGATCAGTTATCGCGAGGACGAGCTTTCGTTTCAATCCCCACGCGAACTAACCAACCCCTTTGGCTTATCGGACATGTACACACTGAGGAAAATAAATGATTGGATTAAGCAAATGCACGGCGACATATGTTCAAAGGTGTAATCGGTTGGTACGACAAAAATATTAATTTCGATCGACAAATTTTGAATACATTGAAGCAAATAATCGTTTAACAAAACAATGCTTTATTTGCACCAAACAAATAACTGCTGTGAACGCATGTCACCGCGACTTTTGGTTAATCCAACCAATTTTTTTTTTCTCAGTGGAAAAACTCAATATTGGGATTATTCGCCGTTTCCCGTGTATGTCACGTGTACGAGTTGGAATGTTCATTTTTCGTTTCATTTGTTATTTTCATTGCTCTTCCACTGTCACACCCAGAAAAAAAATTATTTGACGGCCACCGTTTATTAAGATTAAGTAAAATATTTATTTGATTTAAGTAAATATTTACTTAATTAAAATAATTATTTGTTTAAATCAAATAAATATTTTCCTTGATGTTAATAAACGGTGGCCGTCAAATAAATGTTTTTTTCTGGGTGCATGAACGTTTGAGACAAAGCCAGGTTCGTTGAAACCGCTATTGTATTCCGCGGAGTGTGTAATTTAATACCGTATCTTTCGGCATTCGATACTTCATCGTAGGCATGCATCGTGTTGATTATTCCCACAGTACATGAAACGCGTGTTGCACCGTACACCGGTAAAGATGATTATCGACCGAGACGAGGAGAAACTGGCTATCCATATCATTGTGAATATCGCTTTCGTTTCACGGCCCACGGGTCTCTTCGTTCGCGATGAAGAGAGGCGCGTATGCACGATCCGCCCGGAAACGATACCGGTGAATCACAGAAACCTCCCTCCATTTCCTCTGAGCCGCTTATCGTTCTCTCTAATCCGTATCGAAATCCCTTAAGGTAAATCGCGAGACGTCATGCCAAAGTTACTCGGTTGCAGTAACACACCTTGCTCTGTAATCTAGAGTGCATACCGGAAGACAGGAAAATCGATGAAATCTCCGCGTTGGTGGGCCACGTCGAAATGTTTAACACTGCTGACGTGTGCACAGGGTAATTGTGGGTGCTGCGGTCTGTCGAGTGATAAGGTAAAGGACCCAGTTTGTGACACTTCTAAGGAGCCCTCTCACTTTAAGCGTGTAAAGTCATAGGGATAGGGCCAAAGTGGGAAATATTGCCCGGTCCATATATCATTGATTTACGTGTTAATCGAGGTGGGCCATATTCACCACTTCAACCCTAAACAAGGAGGACCAAGAGTCGCAGTTTGTGATCCCCGAACGTGCGCTACCTATTGGCTGCATATCGAGTGGTGGGGGGATCCGACTATGCTAGAGGTACGCCTGTCACAAACTGGGTCAGTGTCAGAAACTGGATCCTTTACCTTAGCGGCAATAACAGTGGATTCACAATTTTCTTTCCGATTCCGCACTAGGAACGGTTCGTAAAAACAATCGATGGTCAGTTGAGAGGTTGATGCAGGGCTTGGATTGAAAGTCATTGCAGCTCGTTTGTGAAAGGTTAAGCCTGTGTGCACTCATTGTCGGCTTGCAGGGCGAAAGAGTGAGGGCACGTGTGTGGATGAATGGAAAATAGACCGGGGGAGTGGGTGAGAAAATCGAGGCTCCATTGTATCTTCTGACAACCCGGGCTAATTGCCGACCAGTTTTCAGGAGTTCAAGCTCATGATCGCACAGTGGCATCCCAACTGGTATGATTTCCATACTGAGCAGCATTTGATCCCGAAATTTGGCCATCACTGAAATATGATATGACCAGCCGACTCATTGTTTTTTTATTTATTTTTTTTTTTTTACAAAGTACTATGTCAAGAAATTTAACGGGTGGAATTACTCTTATGCTCTACGTAAGGTGGGAAATATACGAAAGGAATTCTTTTACAAGTACTGAAGCATTGAGGGATAGATTTCATATTATCTTCTGTGGCGAATACTTCATATTAATGCTTATGTCGCTCCGTATCAACATTCGATACATTTTTTAACCCTGGAACTCACGTGTGGGGTACAAAATTACCCCAGACGATTTTTAAACTGCGCTCCTAAAGTCGAAATTGACATTATTGACTCAGGGCCCCCTCGATATTGATCTTTTATGTAAGTAAGTGATTTTTTTTTGGTAAAACTGTCGAATGTAAGTTACTATTACATAGTCGCCATTTTATTTTTTTGTAATTTTTATAAACCAACAGCGGGGTGGATGCGTGGTTGGCGCACTGCTCCGGTGGTACCCCAAGTCAAGCAGATTCATACGCGGTCAGTACTTGGATGAGTGATCGCTTAGCCGTGCGCTAGCTGGCGGATCGACCATTGAGCAGGAGGCACTTCTGAGACTTTGGTGTTTCTGCACTTTACCCAAGTGCAAAAATACCGGAAGATCAGTAGAATGTGACGGTCGATACCGGCACGGGTTTTCCGTAGCGTCCCCGTGTCCCCGGCAAATGTGGTACTACAGTGTAGCTAAGTCGACTACGGAAGCACTGGAAGTTAGGTAGCTAGTTGAGTGTGGGCAGAGAGGGGTAGGGGGGCATCGGGATGGGGTTACGTAAAAATCCACAAAGGCTATGTAATTTTCATAATTTTCATAATTTTCATAATTTTCATAATTTTCATAATTTTCATAATTTTCATAATTTTCATAATTTTCATAATTTTCATAATTTTCA